>CM024239.1:69751912-69883877 GCA_013421045.1 Propylea japonica | reverse complement strand
ATTTTATTTACACTGATAAATACATAATGAACAGAAGATATGTAGCTGATTGTAGACCAAGTGAGGGGTTGACAGTAGAAGTATCTTCCACAAACACCCTAAGGGAAGGTTCTTCAACTAGCTTAAAAAAATATCAGATATCAGCACTTATAAATATAAATGGATGTTTTGTACATCTTATCTTTCAGTGGATTGAACTCTACTCACATATGCATTGAAGTGATTCAGCAATATCTATTTCCGTCAATTGAAAATATACCTATGGGTAAATAATCTCAAAAGAAGTCACAATAAATATTTCCACCGTATAAACCTAATCACGTATATGATACAAAAAGAAAGTTTCAACGCTTGTGGAAACTGAAGGAAGTTACCTGCATGTTACCTGCATCAGTTTACGTTCAAATTCGTAGTACTTACTTGCAAACAGTATTGATTTTGTCCTCGAATCATCAGCCAAAATGAACTTTTCTCTGCATCCAGAACAAATTTTAACGCATTTCTTCACCTCCATCAATTTCACACTATAATTTCATCCTCACAAAGGCACATACAAGAACAGAGATAGATAAGAAGGTGAAACCATTCGTAAGTCCTGTTTTGACTATGCCGAGAACTCTTTCTAGAGTCGCCAAGAATTGGAACTATTGCTATTTACATTGTTTGCCAAGTTTATTCTATTGGAATAATCAGTTCATCAGATACCATGGTTCCAACTGTGTGACCGCTCATAATCTAGCAATATGTGGCAACCACGTAAAAGACAAACCGAGAGACAAACTGAAGTAGACGAATGGGTTTTTCATATTTTTGGTGCTAATTTTGATTCCGTTGGTGTAAATTTTGAAACTTGATTTGGCTGAAAAACACTTCCAAGTGCTTTTTTTGTTTCTACAAGCTTCAAAAGTGACACCTGATCATTTCTGTGAAATTATTATTTGAAACTTGAAACATTCAGTGTATATTTTCACCCAGAGATGATTTTCGGATTTATGGAGCAATTGTTTGTGAGATTGGTATTATAGCTTGATAAACTCAGTGTGTTTTCAAATATTTTTCTATTTATTCTTGATTTTGTTTCTGTTTGTGATAACGTGTTTCATGAATCACACCACCCAACACTATATTCTCATAATTCCGATAAAAATGATAAAGTTGTGACATAAAAAGGGAAAATACATCGATAATATTCTTGATAGTTTAGTATTAACATTCACACCGGATTTTTTTAGAGTGTAAGCAATGAGGTTGACGGCATAATGAGTTTCTCTAAAAAAGACCACCGCAAAGTTCCATTCATTTGTATCTATCTCTTAGGGTTAAAAAGTTTCAGTTCAAGAATCACCAATTCTGTTCACCCTGTATATGTCCGAACCATATTACCCAGTTGTTTAGTACGGATGTTTTTCACGATGTTACCTTTAACACCAATGATCTGTCTTATTCTGTCGTTCCGTATTCTTGCTATTTTAGATCTGCCGGCAAAACTTTTCCTGAAATCCATCCCGGTAGCATTTCTTCACTTTTAGCCTTAATTGGCCATACTTCTGAGCTGTATGTTGCAATGTTCTTTATAATTGTGGATATATTCTTATCCTATAAAATCCGACGGTCATATCAATTTCTTTGCTGTCTTCGAAATATTTAGGCTCTGAAGTCAGTAGGCGTCAGAACGCAGACGTCAGTTTGGGAAACCTTTCAAATTCTTGTTTTCATAAAAACAATAAGAGTTCGGATTAAAGCTACAGTTTTTATAGTTATAAGACTCCTGCCGGACATCGGACATGTTAATTGTGATATACCAGTAAAACTAGCAGAAATTTCGAGTCAGCTGAAAGAATTTTCGACTTTGGTTTACTTAAAGTCTTTTTCTCCTAGCTGCACTAGTTCTTGATATCCCTTCCATAGACAATGAATTTTGTCAACCTTGCATTTTCAATTCTTTCGATTTATTCAGAAATGGTGGGTATTACGAGGCATGTTTTTAAGTAAGTACCGTTTTGCGATCCCGCCGCCGTAGCGCAACGGTCGGCGTTCCGCGCATGCGCACTGATTGCCTACATCTCTTGTCTACGCACTGAGGCCGTTACAGTTTGATTCTTCATTGTATACGTTGTTTACTGAGTGTTCAAGATGCCTCCGACAATCGTGAGTCCCGCTGATTGTGAGTACGGGCTGTTATACGATTTCTTAGTGCTGAAGACGTAAAATCGATCGATATTCATCGTGAGATCTGTGAAGTTTACGGACAAAACGGACTTTGAACAATCTGCGTCGTGCAATCCAAAACAAAAGACGTGGCAAGTTGAGTAAGGTACCGTTTAGCTGCATGACAATAACCGTCCTCATGTGGCTAATCGAACCAAAGATCTCCTCAAATCTTTTAAACGGAAAACGCTAGATCATCCCCCATACAGACCTGATCTGGCACCCAGCGACTACCATTTGTTCCTGCACTTGAAGAAACACCTGGGCGGTCAGCGTCTGCGAGACGATAATGAAGTCAAAACATTTGTGACACAGTGGTTAACAAGTCAGGCGGCAGAATTTCATGAGAAGGGTATCCAAAGACTGGTGCCACGTTATGACAAGTGCGTCAATATTCACGGAAATTATGTTGAAAAGTAGATTAAGATACAGGCTCTCATGTAAAAATAAAATTATTGCGATATCCTTACACGTCTTTTTTTAATTCCAAAACGGTACTTACTCAAAAACATGCCTCGTACATTGGTTATCGTTCATGTGAGGTCAGAGTATGTTTCCTGACGACGGCTGATGGTGAATGCTTGCCGAAACGTTGAATAGATGAAGTGAAAATGATGAAAATAGTCCAACTAATATTTGAATTCATATTCAATTTCAAACTACTCTATCTACTCAAAAAATCGATGAAGTTTGTTAATTCATAGATATGTATGTTATTTCAAGTCCGATTCGAATGATTTTTTTTCAATTGCAGGTATGTTCATCGCTTATCAATCACTAGTTTTGAATTTTAAAAAAATTCGGCGTTCGTCATTTCATACAGGGTAAAACAAAATCTGTTTTTTTCTTAAATTTAGAACCACCTCTGGTGTGTTTCAGTTATTCCGCCATGTGATTTGTTATTCCATTATCAATACACATATCCATTTCCATTGAAAATTCTATTCTTCATTCATACCAATAGCCAAATTTTTGTAAAATATACAGGGTTTTCAGTAAACATTAATTTTCGCTAATGCTACAACAGTACTTCAACAAAATCAACCTGAAATTCTGACCTAATGAAAATAAACTGGAAACTAAGCCAAAAGCATAGCGTATTATTGGCCAGAAGCGGATAAGAAGTCTCGGCATGTGCTCATTAGGGTTTTGAAACAATTAGAGCATCACTGAGCTGCTGCAAATTTTCAGGAGTAGGTATGTGAGATCGAATTTTCCTCCCAAGAGCATCCAAACCCTCATCCAAAGCCCAATTGAGTTCAAATCTGGGCGTAAAGCAGGCCAGTCGAATTCTTAGATATCGACCTCTGTTAAATACTCCCTGGCAATCCTAACCACATGCGGTTGATACAAGCGGGCATGTTAAAGCATTAGCACGAAATCGTCTCTAATGAACGGTGCATACGGAATAACATGTCGCGCTGAAACTTCTCTTGTTTTATGTTTTCACTCAGGTTTCAGTTTATTTTCCTAATATTCGGATTTAAGGTTAAATCTGTGGAAGTACTTTCATAGCCATAGCGAAATTGTGGAGTTCAATGCTGCTCTGAAAACGCTGTTTCTTTAACAAAAATTGGGCTGTTGTTATAAACGAAGAATCAGCTTGTCAAGAGAAGATGTGTTTTGATGATGAAATGAGAAATTACACGGTTGAACAAATGGAACATGCCAGGAGTGGTTCTAAAGTTAGATGAAAAAAGAAGATTTTGTTTCACCCTTTATAATGACATACCTCGAGTTTTCTGGAAATGAAAATGGAAATTTAAAACTTAAAATTAATTGACCATGAACATACCTACAATTGAAAAAAAATCAATCGAATTGTACTAAAAATAACACATTTATGAATTAACAAACTTTATCGATTTTTTGAGTGGATTGATTATTTTGCCTGTGAGTGTATAAAACAATGAAAAAAATCGACTCACCAACTATATTTAAATAAACCGGATATCCTATTGGTGGTGTGGTGCTTATTTGGCACTCGTAAATGCCTGTGTCCTTCTTCTGTGGATATCTTATTCGTAGACTCCATTCCTCAGTGTGTGGTGTGTGAACTGCCTCGAATCTCTGATCAGATGTGTATGTGTATCGCCCCACTGTGAGGAGATGTATATCTCGATGACGTACCCAGGACACCTATAAAAGAAATAACTCAATCAAACTCCAGAAACTATTAACCTTGTTCGTGCAGAATCCTTATGCAATTACTCCGGGATATTCCTAATCTCGTAGTAATTGAATTTCGCCGAATGCGCTGCTAACATAGAGCTTTGTGCATATTCTGATTACAGGTTTATGGTTGTTATTGTGAGGATTATTGGGATGTGAATTGAGTCTGTGTTTTGTCCTTCAAACTTTAGTAGAAGTTATGTGTTCTTTTACGACTGTATCACTCATCACATTCAATGGAAGAAAATGATGAAAAAACCTAAAATTACAGATATGTTGTCAAAACGATTGCATGCTGTTCGCCTGAAAAAAAGGTTCGCAAAAACCATGGATAATGATCCAGAAATTGTTATTCTGAATTGAAGATGGTTCTGAAGAACTTGTTCCGATATCACTACTGTCAACAACATATTTCAATTAACAATTTGGAAGGAAAATTTCAATTTCTACGAACAATAGAGAAGTACCATGACAAGGACCAATTGTTCAAAAAACACTGAAATGAAAATCAACTTTTTTATTCGAAAGCTTGAAATTCAATAAGCATATCTTGAAATATAAGATGTCACGAAGGCCTGTAAAGATTTCAATAATTAGAAAAGAGGTTTAACGCGTAACATCGTGTAACGATACGATCGTTACAACTTTCTTTCTTTTTGAAATTCAAATTTATTCATTACATATTTGTTGCACCGCCACTGCATTTGTACGTGTATCGAAGAATTAAGATTTGCAGATTGGCGCATGTTTTCAATCTGATAAGATATTAATCGGTTATTCGAAGATTTTTATTCTTTTTTCTGCTTTGTCTGGTGAATGAGATAGGTCATCAGAGTTGAGATCTTGATCTAGATATTTTTTGGTATTGAATTTTGAGATTTAGTTAATATTTTATCGTTTCTATTGGTCTAGTGAAACTCAATTAAAAATTGAGGTAAGATATATTTTGAAATGTATTTTTTTACAATCTCCTCTGCTCAACAAAGATTTTTTTTCATTTCAACTTCGAAATTCGATTCATCCTTGCCGTTCAGGTTCATTTTCATTCGCTTCAAAAAATTTTTTCTTATAGATTTCATTATTTAGATCATTTTCCTTTTCAAAATCTCACGTCATTAAGTCAATGCAACAAATGGAAAACCGAGTGGAAAATATTTCGCTACTTCGTTCGAGGTTCATGCTATGGAGGAAGGTTTTCGTATGGAACAAGAGATGGCGTTGTCGGTATTTAGTACCTCAAACAAGATGCCATTTCGGTTTAAGTTCCAAGAAATACCAGCTATCATGTGATGATGAGTCCTAATAAGGACGAAATGGCCATCCGTAGGTGCTTTAATTGTTAATTGATGCCACTTCTTTGCGTTTTGTCTCGAGCGAGGACGAAATTAGGTCCAAAGTATGAGTTTAATTTTGGTTGATTTCTATCGATTAATATTATGTATTCTCTGCTTTCACTTTATGGATTTCGATAATTTTTTATTCTCATATCGTCACCGATGTCGAACAAAGAAATTGAGGTTAAAAGCTGATAAACATGATACTTTTGAAGTAGTAGCGAAAGCCATTGGTGAAAACATGAGAATACAAAATTTATGGAAACCTTCACAGGCCTTAGTGACGTGAAATCAGCTTTTTTCAGGTGCGCTGCAAAAACCGTAAAACGTACATGGAACAATGTATGACGCAAAATGTACCTTTTTAATAGTTCTACAAAAAAGTCCGCGATAGTATATATCATTCAATTATGATGAATACATCAAAAGATATGGCAGGTTGAAGATGAAATCACACCAAAATGCGTCTCCGAGGTAGGCACTAGGCGGGTAGGAGAAGGTACCGAAGTGTGAGGGATGTATAAATGTATTTTGGATTGCCTGATGCCCGTATGTTTATGATCACAAATCAGATCAACAGATGGCGCTGTAGTCGTTATTTAGGTTATTCATCTATACTATTTTTATAAAGAGGAAAGATTTGTTTGTGGGTTTGTGGGTTTTATACGAGTTAACTCATGAGCTACTAGACCAGACCGATTTCAATAATTCTTTCACCCTCAGAATGCTACACTATCCCTGAGTAACAAAGGCTATACCTTTCACCCGAGAAAACTAAGGAAACCTACTATAACTTCAACGATAATAAATATGAGTACCAAAATCAGCTATTTTCAGGTGCGCTGCAAAAACCGTAAGACGTACATGGAAACAATGTATGACGGAAATGTACCTCTTTAATAGTTCTACAAAAAAGTCCGGAATAGCATATATCTATCTTGCAAGGTTTACTCGGTATCACCTTTTAAAGGTATCCGAATGTTTCTCAAAATTATGCGTTATTTGGGAGTATTTTTTTATGAATACTCTATTGATCCTTATCCAATTAAATACGTCGTTCATACCCAGTATTTAGTTAAGAACGAAATTGCCCTTTACATAATTCAATTATGATGAATACATCAAAATATATGGCAGGTTGAAGATGAAATCGCACCAAAATGCGTCTCCGAGGTAGGCACTAGGCGGGTAGGAGAAGGTCCCGAAGTGTGAGGGATGTATGAATGTATTTTGGATTGCCTGATGCCTGTATGTTTATGATCACAAATCAAATCAACAGATGGAGCTGTAGTCGTTATTTAGGTTATTCATCTACTCTGCAACTAAACGGCTGGATCGAATTGAATGAATTTTTGTGTATACAGAACAACGTCTGTTGGGTCTGCTAGTTCAACATAAATTAGTTATTTCATATAAATAATGGATTTTACAATACTCTCGTGCGGACTCTGCTTGGTGTGGTATTGAGGGCAAAGAAGGGCTAAGGGGTGCATTATGGCTAATGGAGGTCATTTTACCTTCTTCAATCTTTCAGTGATGTCACGTAGTCAGTTATTCTTATGAAAACAATATTATCCTCAATATTTATTTGTATAATTTGTATTATTCATTATTTGAATGTGTATTTCTTGAAAACGGTTGAAAATATCGAATTGAACAGAGGACAAAATGTGTCGGGAAATTACCAGATTTTCCATTTGTGTCTATGATTGTGCAAAATAGCATTTCTGTTTAGAGACTCCACTGAAACACCACCGATTTTATGAACCTGATCTGATATTTTGATCTTTTCTCAATTTCCATAGAGTACTTTGAATGGGCTTAGCTTTATACCGAATTTAAATATAGTCAAATTTGAAGTATTAGAAAAAAACGTTTTCAACTCAGTACCAAATCTTTCGGACCAATGTTAACATGTTTTTTTCTTAAAATAAGCTAGGAAATCTCTTTGTCTTTCGATGACGTTATTCTGAAACACCCTATGTATATAGTTCTCAGAGTGAATTAAAAAGAGTGTAGCATTTCTGTGAAGACAGTGGAACTTTCATATAACAAACTTCTCTACATCGAATTTCTCCCTACAACGAATTTTGTACAACACATTGCATCTTGAATCCAAAGTCAATGTTGAAACCACCCTAATAACCGAAGTACATTCTGTCTGTAACGAAATATTCAAAGAACATCACTCTTGGAATGGGTATTGGTGAGAAGGTAAAAAGGTGCCTTTTTTCCAAATTTTTTTCGGGCGTAACAAATACCGACCTTAAAAACTAAGTCATTACGGCAATCAGAGAGATCCTTCGGAAACAGTTTTAAATACACCCCTGGCTGTTTGGTTTCCATCTAACTATTACGCTAGTGTGAGAGTTGTGCAAAATGTCTAGAAGGAATTGCTTAAGTTTGAATGATAAACTCAATTTATCAGTGAAGTCGACTGCGACGTTGCCGACTATAGAAACAGATTTTCTGTATAACGAAATTTCTTTATAATGAATTTTTTTTTGCGGACTTAACGCTTTCGTTATAGGAAAGTTCCACTGTATATAGGTACATCAATATCTGATGAGTACTTATAATAATGAACAACTCAGGAATCTATACAGATTCATCAATCATATAAATTATCCTCCTTCGCAGATATGACGAAGCATTCAATCAAACAGTGAGAAAAAATCACAAAAGGCAGAAAATATATTAGAATTTCTAAATTCGCCTGAATTAATTTATCTACCAAGAAATTCAATATTCGAGTTTCGGAGTCTAACTCCCTATCCGAAAAAGAATGAAAGGACTATTACAGCATCACTAAATATGCGTGAAACAATATTGAACTGGATCCAGTCGAACAAGGAATGGCTCAACTCAACTGGAAAATTATAAGTTCGTTGAATAGGAACTCTCATATTTCCTTGCCAAAATGGCAGGCAGTCAGTGGAAATTCACCTAAAACTAGTCCAGTTGAACTAAGTCCTAATATCATTCAGATCACGTGTGTAACCCGGAAACGAACTCCTCAGAAACTTGTTTTATTGAAAATAGAAAAACGAATTTCAATATCGTCATTTCTTGAGTGTTCACAGGGTGTTTTCATGTATGTATCTCTGTCTGGTGTGAGGAATATGCAAAAGAGATTAATTCCTGTATGAGTAGCTTCTGCCTTCGATGATCGGTAATTTTTTTATAGATTGCGAGGTTTATTGTGTACCTACATGAAATGAAGAATAGAATTACATTATGTCCTGTATAAAAAAATTAAAGAAAAAATGAGGGATATAAAATATTGCTGTAGTTGAGCACGCTTCGTTATAAATATATTCTGTAGGTTATTGTCATATGATGATACCTATATTATTTAATTTTTTGAGTTTCGGTTCTTGAGAACACATTTGTTCAGGAAACTCTCAGTCAAAAAATTAACTAAAACATGAATCTGAAGTAATTATTATATTATATTTCTTCTCTGTGAATCCGATTAAGCGGGACATTATAAGTTATTTAATCAACTAGGTTATTAAAGACCATTAGTCGCTAGATTAATAACCGAGATGATTAAAAGATTTTTCCGACGATCTCAATAAGAATTGTGAATAAATTCTTGATTGAAATACATTTTCAATTTGCACAAGACATACCTACATTTTGGCATAATAAAATTTCTATGTTCCAGTAGAGTTTTGGCATTTCTGAATACTTTGTGTACGGTTACTATGAGGATGGCACATTAAAATAGAATAAATTGAACATTAAAATGGGTATTTAATGTTCAATTTCGTGCACATTAAGATCACCTTCTATTTTGAGATCAACGGAAAAAATCATTCATGCTGAGATGCAGCTATTCTTAGATATCAGAACTACATCGATTCAAGAATTTATATTCCGATTATTTTCAACTCATAAAAAATCTCAGAATGTTGAAATATTCACCTCAATACAAATTTTAAAAAAATCGAAAATCGGTTGCATTCGAGAAAAATCTTGAAGTATCAGTTCGAAAACGGCTTATGAGATTCGAAAGTGAAAAAGATTTTGTTTGAATTATTAGAAACAATACAAAAATTGTTTGGTTTCAATGAAAAAACAATTGCTTTTCAAGACACTTTTCATGGTGAACTTTTTGTTTAAACTAAATTAAATATATTCAAGAGTTAATGCTAGGAACGAAACATGAATTATAGCATCACCGAGGCCACAAACACGTGGGAATCTGTCACATCAAAATACCCATCACCAGGTCGAAAATGGCTGATCTTATGATTCAAAACTCTATTTCAGTATTGAGTAAAGTTTTGACAGAGTATTAAAATATGAATGGAAGATTTTCAGCATACATATTCTGAATTCGGATGCTATCACGAATTGTCTTCCATGAAAATAACTTATGAGTTTCGCACTTGTCTAAATTTCCTATAGCAGGGATTTTCCGATATATCGTTTGTCCGAGGAATTGAGGAAATTAACTTGTTTCATGGCAATCTAAGAGTATTCATTTAATCTGAATGTCGAAATTCCTTGTGACATATTTTATCTCCGATTTTTCAAATTGAGAAATTCATTGAAAGTATGCCCAATTACTCCTTTTGTAGAGTTTATTGCTTTTTCAGAAAATATTATCCGATATTCAACTGCAAAAGGTATTATTAGGCATTATACTTCACCTTTTCTCTCGATTCGATTCGATAAGCAGTCGTTATAATGACAAAAAATAATAAACCAATTCATCAAATCGTTCAAATCATTATTATGTGACGTCTTAATGAAACGTTCGGAAATATCATGATATTATATTTCTTAAATTTATTTGACTTTTTAAATTAAACATGATTCAGATAATGAAACAAAAGTGATTCAAAATATTCAGAAATTGAAAAATCAGATGCTTATTAATAAAAAAATTGAAGGTTCTTTCCACTGAATCACACACTTTTTTATGTATCGTATTTGCAAAGTCAACTTAGTTAGAAAACTATGGTAAGCACCTAATTTGACTCTTATTTCCTGTTCAACTTCTTGAGGTTTTCGAATAATCAATGAATAGCAGTATGCTTGAATGAATACGTTTAAGAATTGATGTTCGTAAGGAGAAGCATTCTGCTATTCGTTGATTATTCGAAAACCTCAAGAATTTGAACAGGAAATAGGAGTCAAATTAGGTGCTTACCATAGTTAATAATATCTAACTATCGTTTTATATCGATAATTTCGATTATCATCACAAGATAATTATTAACTTCAACATATCTAAGTTGTTTTGAAATTCACAATACGATCAGAATTGACATGGATGCCGTCCAAAGATTAACATCCTTCGTTGCTAAAGCATTCCGAGAGCAAAATCCTCTTTGGATCTTTCTTTTTGTTAGAGGCCCTGGATCCGGATTAAAGTAATTATTATGGAATTTAGTGAAGTTTCCTCGATGACCTGATAGAAGGAATAGCGAACTTTGAAGTTCGAACGTTGATGAAGAAGATATTCGTTTTTTGCAGTCGATTGAAATGAAGTTATTTAAGTTTTACATTGGGCGGGACATCTAGAAAAAACGACGAAAGCGATGACTGCAACGGAAATCAAAATAATCAGTGACATTGGAAGTACTGCATACAGATTTCGAACCTGTTCCTAAGGTAACATCGTGCTGAATTTTATTCCAAATATCTGCTAGCTCCAATTATGATTCAGAAGAGATCCTAATATGATTTAACCCTAGATAACGGGACTTGTTTCAACACACGTCATTGCGGGACTATCGTGAATTTTACGACGGTCGACAAAACATTCATTTTTCGGAAAATCTTTCGAGAAAAACTCACGAAAGTGCTGATAATTCTACATTGAAAAATGAAAAACCAAAATATAATAAAAAATTTCGAATTCCTATCCATCATCACTGCATTTTTTGCCAATGTATCCGCGGTGCTCCCCACATATCGGATGTCCACATTGTCCAAAAAAGTTGTAGTCATCCTTATTTTTTTACTAGGCAGAAGAAACAAGTTTTGCGCTTTTTTCCCTGGGGAATTGCAGTTTATAGATCATTTTGAATATTCAGAATTCAACCAATATCTTGGTGGATATTTCGCCTCAAAGTTGGAGTCGATAATCTTCGTTTCATTCATGGCTCAGCAAGGCGACGCCTCCAATCTATCATATACTTATATCGTGCAAGAGGCTTTCCTCTCCTCCTCAAAGAATTTGTTGAATAAAACACAAAGGAGTTGATGCAGGCAGAAGAAACAAGTTTTGCGCTTTTTTCCCTGGGGAATTGCAGTTTATAGATCATTTTGAATATTCAGAATTCAACCAATATCTTGGTGGATATTTCGCCTCAAAGTTGGAGTCGATAATCTTCGTTTCATTCATGGCTCAGCAAGGCGACGCCTCCAATCTATCATATACTTATATCGTGCAAGAGGCTTTCCTCTCCTCCTCAAAGAATTTGTTGAATAAAACACAAAAGAGTTGATGCAGGCCATACTTATATATATAGATTTGTTCGGCCGCCTACACAGACCCAAATCGGTATACTCGACCGACTTTCAAACCCAAAAGTGACGTGTCCAGACCCGGCTCCGGGTCTGGTAACGTTTGACCTTAGAATCGTTTTGAGGGGGATGAAGGGATGCTAGGGGTGAATTTTCAGCCGGGTCTGAAAAATCGGTCATACACGTGATTATATACAAAAGTTTCAGGGAGTGGCCAGTGCGAGGGCGCTTCGGTCGACATGAGTTCGATGTATATAATTTGTATAGTAGACCAACGCAATGAGTCCCTAAATATGGCAACGCTGCTTGTTGAGAGCGTTATAGTTTTATTTGATCTCTTTCTAATTCATACACCTTGAATTCACTATTCGAGGACTTATACGATCCCGGTATAGACAACCGCCGGCGCCGTCCGGTGAAATTCTCAGCGAATATTCCGAATAGACTCGTATATTGTCATTAGATTCTTTTGATATGAACATGAACAGAAGGTTCACCGGTAACCTCATATTATTGATTTGAAAAATACCTCTTGTATTTCATTGCCAAATAAATTTTTTTTTTAATTTTTCCACATTTAGTACGATCAGGTAATAAGGGTCACTGCAGTGCGGTTAATGGGAATCAACTCCCATTATCATTTACGAACAGTACATCCGCATATTGCCTGGATTCTTCATAACAATTTTGATTTTTTCTGAGGATTTTTTTGAATTTTTTTTTGAAATCGATAACAGATATGATGAAACTAACAGTGATTAGAGAATTCTTTGGAAAAACCAAGCTGTTCTCTACATTTTTTCAAATTAACATTTTCTGGAGGTAAACAGGGGACAGTGTTCCAGAAAATATATCATTCTGTAGATTTGCAATCGAAATTCTTATGTCACATGGTGTGAACTATAAATTATAACATTTATGCCAAACTTCACTCGACTATCTTGTGTAGTGTGAATACTATAAACTTTGAGGTCATGTTTCGTAGAAGGAATACAGAACAGCACTCTTCGATGCGACGCCGTGAGGCTGCTTATAACAGTCTCGAATCAAATAATGGCTATCTCCGATAGTTTTATAAGGTTCAAAAAACACTTAAAACACTTTTTCATGTCGGGTTAGTGGAAGTTTTTTTTTCTCTCATTTTGACGAGTTGTTTCTGTACCTATTGTAATATTAAGTGGATGCTTTGTTGTTAAATGAGAAGTTCAATCATGACAGATCGCATGCTGAAAGCACTGATTACTTCATCTTCACTCTTTGAGATGTTAGCAGTGGCCCTACATCAGGGCCTCAATGCAAGTTTCTCCGAGTGATGGAAACACCCAATATTTTTGGCGACTGCGAAGTCAAGTGATTTCAAGATAGAAAAAAAATGACAAACAAAAAATTCCTTGCCTTTGAGAAGGCTAACCTAACTATTTTCAATTTATCTATGTTTCAATAATTTTACGTGCCGTTATCTACGAAGTTTAAAGAACCAGTTTTTAAAGAGGAAATAAGTATAGATTGTTTGATTCCTCATATAAAAACTCCACATATCAGCTTCGTATTTCTGTAATTTTCTCGAAAACCCAATTGAAATCGATTTCAATTGTGTTTTCGAGAAAAATACAGATTATTATAGGATGGTCATAATCTTCTCTGATTCGTGATAAGACCTAAAGTGTTTCGATTATCCTGTTATTTCAAAACTATGGTTTCATGGAGATTGACTTCAAGAAGTGGAATAGCCAGTGGGTTGGCTACCCCTCTGGAATTTTCAATAAGTAGAATTAGCCATGTGATACATCATTTGAGAGCTACCCACTCCAAAAATATTTCCTGATTCTTGATCTTGCATGAATCGTTTCTCCAAAATCCAAAATTTCTCGTTTTTTTTAATTTTGTTTTCTGAGATACTTAAACAAGGGAATATTTGATTGCGGGAAAGTAGAAAAGTCCTTAGGTGAGTAAAATTGAAGGAATTTAGTTGAACCATTAATTGAAATTCAGTTCAATTTTACAGAAGGCTGCAAATTATCAAAACCTGATGAGCTTTCAAATCCCACGCCAATTTTTTCCTATTGAAAATTCAAAAATGACAGCCATCCCACTTAAGAGGATGACAATTTCACTTATGAAAAACAATTTCTGAAAAATCATAGTTTAAAAATGAATAAATAACCACAATTTCAAGAAAACATTAATGTCTCAACACGAATAAAAAAGTATTCTCATATGATATAATGAATATATTAATGTGTCATCAAACCAATTCTCGAAAAAGTTCAATAATAGAAAGCTGGCGTGAAAAGCTTTCATTTTAGGCATCAAAACCTGTCTTCTTCATTCAAAGTTTGAGGGTGGCCGCTGCCTCATGCAAGGAGTGGATATATCTCTAACAGAGCACTAAGCCCTCTTTTTTTGAAAAATGCTCGCGATTACTAAGCACTTTCGAAAAGTAATTCGTTTACACGAGCACTAAGCACTTTTCAAAATCAAACTTAATATTTTCCATACAAATATCTCTCAGTTTGGAATTTGATTTTTTCTTTTTAATGTTATCGTGTTTTGAACTGGACATAATTGAAATTGACAATAGGTTTTTTTAGCGAGTCGTTTAATAGATATTTTATCAACTAGGTTATTCAAGAGAGCGACTAATGGTCAAGATATTTTAGAGCGTTCGCTCCGCTCATGCATTAATAGTTCAAGACCATTAGTCGCTTTATTGATAACTGGGTTGATTACAAGATTTTTCCGATGACATCAATATGAATTGTAGATAAATTCTTGATTGAAATAAACACTTATTTTTTACAAAACATACATTTGACATAATATAAATTTCTATATTTCTATGTTACTCTTGAGTGACTGACATTTGTTCATGGAAATAGCACACTGAAACAGCATCAATTGAACATTAAAATTGGTCATTTATATTCAATTTTGTACATATTAAAATCACCTTTTAGGTCGAAGAAATAATTATTTTCGATGAATTCCGGATATAGACAGGTTACCATGACGACATACCAAAAAAAGTTACAGAGAAAGAGTGACGTCTTGTCAACGAATTAGATGAAAATGTTTCTTATGGTTTTCTGAGCTCTATATGGCATTCATTCAGTTAACAAACTGTAGCTGAAATATTCGCCAATAAATTACTTGAAATCATGATAAAAGATACCTGAATCGTATATTGCATTGCTTAGAGCTTTTCTGAAAAAAATCCGCCATTGCATCAAAACAATCTGTTTTTTTTGTCAAAATAATGAAGGGAAAATGAACAAATTTTTTATCTAAAGAAATGAAACGAAAGAAAAAACGTTAATTTTTTGTCTATTTGAAGCACGCGAAAGTCTGTCATTTCCATGTTCCAACAAGTCTATGAAGGGCTTAGTGCTTGGTAATTCCTGAAAGTGCTTTGGAGCACTTCGGTGCTCGGGAGCACTTTTTCGAATTACTAAGCACTAAGCCCTTTCGAAAAATTCGCGAAGCACCAAGCACTAAGCACTGGTTCAATTAAGTGCTCGCGAGCACAGTGCTTACGAGCTCAAAAGTGCTTCGAGTGCTTTCACGAGCACTAAGCACAAGGCTTCGGCACAGCTCTGATCTCTAATCAGTTGCGTCTACCCTCTCCAAACAAAAATTGATCTTCCTCGACGTTCTAAAGACTGTGGCCAATTCGCTAGTAAGTGGCTCTGATTTGTTTTCAAATGGTCAACTGTATACGCAGAGTATTTCCGTATTTTATGGAGATTTCAATTTTTGAATCGTTATAAGAAAGGATATTTCTGAGGTTAAAAATATGGAAGCAACTTTCAGAATGAATTTGATTCAATCGGGATTCTTCAATTCCCTTGAACCAATAATAATAGTTTATAGTTTTTTACTGAGCTATCGTGGTTTACTCAACCACTTTATCATAGTACATATCTGGAAATTGATTTATATTCCTGAAGTTATAATACTGCCGTAGAAAAAAACTAAGACGTATGAATAGATATATAATAATATAGGAAATTTCACATTACTTTCAAACCATGTTTTCAATATAATATTAATTTCTTCTATCATAGTTCTGAACCATTTTTGTCATTGCCAATTTTATAACTCCCCAAAAATTTTAATTCCCCAGGAAAAAACCTGGCGACGCACTTGATTGATTCACCCCTTATCATTTTGCTTCAATTGTCTAACTAAAGGATTCGTTTCAAGATCATTGAGAAATGTGTTTTCATTCGAACAATTACGTCTTCTCATGAATGAACATTCAGCTCATTGTGAAAACATGAAATTTCGATAAATAAAACTTTCTCAGTAAAAAAATTATGCATCACAAAGAACCTTCTACGACCAGAGTGAATGGATTTTTAAAGTTGGGTTCTTTTTGAAAGTTTTGATACCATACAGTGAGTTGAGAAAAATCCATCAATGCACCCTAATTGTCGATTACCGAAAATGAGAAAATTTTAAGACCTCTGAATCCAGGATCAGTCAATTTTCAGCGAATGAAAATGAGAAATTTCATCTTCACGGTCAGGCAGTTGTTCCCTTCCGAAGGATATTTAATCTTTTCGTCGACTCATCATTACATATACAAATTCTTTTATGGCACCTACTCTTTTGATCCCTTTTATACACTGAAATTGTAGCGACCGGTCCCGGCAACCTGGCAACACCGCTTGGATCGAAAAGGTTGGTCGTATATACCGATACTGTATAAGTGGGATTGGAAAGTTGGCGTAATGTTTCGGGACCGAAAAAGAATTTTGATTATACGACTTTTTTGAATGAAAAAAATCCTTTCCCCTCTCAGTATGCCTAGTGAGTTATATTTGCAATAAGTCCATTTTTTGCATATATACAACTGAAAAACTGCCGGATTGTATGGGTCTTAGGTCGCCTTAGAAACGTATCGGGACTGGATACGTCTGTCAGATAAATATATATATATATATATATATATATATATATTTCCATTTATATTTATCTTCCTCCATAATTTTTCGAATTTCTTGTTCTAATTCTGCCTGAGATAATGGCCGTTTTGAAGCCATTCTGCTGAAACGACATATCTTCAAAATGTTACACGTAAAATAATAACTTACATTTCTCCTAATTACAAACTAATGTTCATAAATTTAAAACCGGAAAAAAACACGCGCGAAAACTGACTAACGTAAATACGGGACTATCGTAAAATTGACGAATACTGGTCCAAAATATGCAATTCAACTGAAAATAATGCTAATTTTTGTACACTAGAGCCTAGCTAGCAACTAAATAGGAAGGTACTGAGAGTTTCACCACGTTCAAACGAAATATCACGACAAATATTGACCATCGTAAATTTTACGAATGTCCCGTTATCTAGGGTTAAGAAAGCTTTGAATAGGTGCCTTTGAACGCTCGTTCATTGGTGGAGAAATGAGGGTATTATCTCAAAATTTTGTGTAGATGCAAAATCTCAGCACGATCGGAGTAATATTCAGGAAATTATTCAAGAATTGAAATATAAAAAATGGAAAATACAAAAATTGAATTCTATGGTTTTGATGATCCTCTTGAAATTTTGCATCAACATTCAGTATATCAATGTTCATTCAAGAAATAAATTTTCTCGAATCGGATATTTTGTTATGGACATATAAAGTTTTTTCTTTTCAATATTTCAATCGAATTTTCTATGGTTCTGTTAACACTATGTCCATTTTGCAACAACCTTTTTCAGCAAAATTTAATTTCCATTGGTGTCGTTCTGTCTGAGATATTGAGGAATAAAAATTTTGAATGGCCATATTGTTTGGAATTGTCTGTACGATTTGGCTGGTCGACGAACCCTATAGTTTGAGATCATCATCAAAATTCAAAAATTAAGCAAAACGATAAAGCACTCATTTGAGAAGAACGAGCGCTCAATAACGAACCATCTGAAGAATACTTGTCAATCAATTAGGCTTGGCTTACTGGTCAAACCATAGACAAACTAATAAATAGATGAGCCACTCGTATATTCCGCGACATCTGTCGGAGGAGGAGACTAATACACGAAAAAATTATTTTCAATTTGATAGTTAGATGTCGTTGCATTCATGGAAATCTTATCGAAAAATAGTAAGTATGTAAAATCATTATTATCAAAAAACCTTTAAATTGTCAACTGACACAAGGAGTGGTTTGACACGTTCTTTTTGAAATATAATAAATTTCGATATGCCTGCAAGAGTGAAGACGTGCTGTGTTATTGGATGTGAAAATCGAGATGCAAGAAGGTAATTATAAAATTTACATGTATATTCTGTTAACTATAAGAATTAAGATACTCGTAGTTTTCAAAAAAGTTTTTCATGTATTGAATAAGTTTAGTCGGTAAATACTCATATTTTGTATTATTGAATTCGTTATTTTTAGTTTTCGAGAATGTTTTCAATGCAATTATTAGTTTATTGATTAGATATTTATGAAATAAATCTGTATTTTCAATTGGTGATACCTATTTCAGTTGATAAATTTTTATTCTATCCAGAATTTGATTATTGATCCTCATTTCTCGATTCCAAAAGAAAATCAGATGAAATTTCGTTGCAGGTATTATTTTCATGAAAATAAATTGCCTCACTCATCGATAACTTGCACAAATCCATTTCTGATTTCCTTTTGGAAATTGAATTTCAAAAAACTTTTTTCCTTTTGTATATGGGTGTACCTACCTATTCAAAAGGTGCACTACAGAATTCTTTTGAGGCAGCTTTACGATACAGATTCCTTTTTCAATTGAGCTTTTTTCACGAATTAGTAATGTTGTACAAAAAAAGATGGCGTTGAAGCTTGTTCTACTAGTGTCTCATCTATTCTCCGTTTAGTTAGTCTATGGATCAAACCCACTTACACTTTTCGATTAATTTAGGTACGTGAATATCAAGGTATCATGAAGGGTCGAAGTACCCAGGTTTTTTAGTCAGTACTGGAACAAATCGGTGGATAAATTCTCGTATGATGATATAAAAGTTTTGTTTTAAAATATTTTCTTGATTAGATAAACGGTCATGCCCAAATTTTATATTAGGGTGCTCAATGATGATATAAATTTTTCATTGTGACCGAATGGCATTGCGACTTGAAAGTTCCAAGGTATAATTGTTTTATAGTTAAGTTCGTTAATTAGTCAAATCTGTCTCATGGTTTTCGAGTAATGGAGAACTTGAATTTTATTTATGGAATGTTTCCAAAACGAGTAGTGCAGAATTTTGTGGAGATGCTAGGCATATGAAATCAACAGACTTCATACAGAATAGAAGGTCAATAATGAATCACTTCAAAGCATATTCATAATTCCGGTTGAATTATTAAGTTATACCAGTAAAATAATTACACATTGGCAAAAGTTTGATGTTATGTTGACCAGTTCGGTGAATTCAAATCTGTGACATGCTAATCAATTTCTATTGTGAACAAGAGATTGGCTTGGGGGTTTTTAAGCGGATGGTTGTAGTTTCAAACCTCTTCGACATGATTGATCATATTATGAGAAAGCAATAATTAAACTGTTGAAACTAGGATGGTAATTTCTGATTTCAAAGTAGATCCATTCGAGAGATATGATGTTTAAACTGAAAATTTTCGTATAGAATTTGAGATTTGAATAAGACACTTGAATTTTATGATTAGATTGAAACCAATAGTTCTCAAGATTTTCATAATTCGATAATTTTTTCAATTTTTTGTCAATTATCTGTGGGAACCCCAAAAGTCATTATAACGATATCAACGATTTATCAAAAAAATGAGGGAGACTTCATAAATCAGAAAATAACCTGTTGCGCTTCAGTCAAAACTGAAATATTTGAAAGTATCAGTGAGATTACTTATCGGTAAAAAACTGTAAGATCTGACTGGCGATAAGTTTAACTATAAGACATCTGATAGATTACTTCAGTTTATAACCGCTACATTCAGTATGTTGAAAGGTTGCTCACATTATTTTAAAATCAAATGAGGGACGTACTCGTAACATGACACTACATAGAATAATGAAATTCAAATTCCGCTGTCAGCTGATCTCGAATGTAATCGCCTTAATGTCTGCAACAAACGCGAAACAGTGAATTCACCAGTACTTTTGAACATCTCAGTCAAACTCAAAAAATGACCAAGACAAGGTATAGGACTCCATATTGAAGTTACCACCCTTGCTGCTGGTTTGAATTCCCTTGAACATATATTTTAAAACATATGAGGCGGAAGAGAATGTCCAATTCGAACCAATCTCCGCACAAACTCTGGCACAGTTAATTCAGGTCTGTAACGACGTGTCACAAGCAGACATCGACCAATTTATATCGTTAATGCCTTTACGCGCACGTGAAAGTATATCCAGCTATGAAGACGTCAAACAGAAAATTGAATTTTTCCTTAAAAAAAATCCTCTTTACGAATTAATTATTTCTGGATATAACACGTCTGATGCCACTAGGTATAAGATCGATTTTAGTCATCTTCAGTTTTAGGTAATATTTATTTTTTCGCTTATTTTTCCAGGAAACAATGTGCCGAAGTTAAGTGTTTATGATGTCGAAAGTTCATATAGAAAAAATATGTAATAATTCAAATTTGATTATCACTGCGATACAGATCAACCAAGTAGAGTCAAATGAATCTTTGAATTTAGAGGAATGTTCTCGCTGTTGAAAGACATGCCATATTTTAAGGCGACTTCATCGAAATGAATAAATATTCAATAATAAGCATTGTTCAACTAAACAGGGTCAGGATAATGAATGGAACCTTGTGAATATCTTTTAAACGAAGCGACAATATTTATAAAATTTTGCAGGTGAGTGCAATGGCGTAAATTGCATCTGATGTAAAACTTTTGTCGATAACACACTTCCGGTTGAATTGGAAATAACCTCAATTTAATAATCTATATGAGACTTCTTCCATCACTTCGATAATGTTGATAGAAGATGTGTTTAACAATAATAAAGGATATGGCTGTCCAGCGACTCAATATCAATTTTCAAACTTCAATCAGTAAAAGAATTTATGGCGAATTTATTAATTTTCTCGAACCTTCCTCAAATTTGGCTCTATTTTTTTCTTTTGCAAAAAGTCTTTCATTCATTTCTGTTTGCAAACGAATCAATTTCAATAACACATGAATTTTCTCGAATCTTTATAATCATTCACGATAAACCAAACTTTTTGAACGTCTACTAATTGACTAACGACCAACAAAGCACCTTTTTTGAACACTCATTCTACTTAAACGATTGCTATATCGTTTTGGCCAAATGTCTATTATTTTCGAATTTCGAACCGAAATTAATCTAAAACGATTCAATTCTGTCCGTGGGGCCGTCCGCCGTCCGGCCGTTAGCACAATAACTTTCGAAGGGATTGTCTTAGAGACTTCAAATTTTTAGAGTAATTTCGGGTCCTAAATGCCTCGGTTAAGTTTGTTTACCAGCTAAATCGTACAGGGTGCTCCATAAAATATTGTCATTCAAAATTGTTAATCCTCAATATCTGAGACAACACGAAACCAATCGAAATGAAATGTTGCAGCCAACCGAAAGATGCTCATAATAAGCCACGTGCAAAATTTTGTGGCCATTAATGAACAGAACCATGGAAAATTCAATTGGAATATTGCATAGAAGAAACCTAATATTTCCATAAAAAGATTTCCGATTCGAGTGAAATTTATTTTGTGAATGGAGATCGATGTACTGATGGTTCATCTGAAATTTCGTCGCCAAAGTGTTATAACAGAGCCATAAAACATTCAATTGGAATATTGAAAAAAATATATTTGTATTTCCATAACAGGATATCCGGTTTGAGTGGAATTTCCTTTGTGAATGAAAACTGATATACTGAATTTTCATGCAAAACCTAACCATATAATATTAAATTTGAATATTGAAAGAAGAATCTTTATATTTCCAGAACAGGATACCTGATTCGGATTAAATTTCTTTTTTGAATGAAAAATGATATACTAAATGTTCATGCAAAATTCCGATAAGATCGCATCATCAGAACCATATAATTTTAATATTTTTATTTATATTTTTTTCATATATTTAATTTTCTGAATAATTTCCAGAATGTAATTCCGATTGTGCTGAGATTCTGCATTTATATATTTGGTATCAATCTCCCATATAAAATTTCAATTCAATAATCCTATTGCCTCATCAGTGAACGAGCGCTCAGAAGCTCCTGCTCTGGGCTTTTCTCAGATTTTTGTTATAATGATTTTCTGACCGGTTGAAATAGAGGATTTGACTTAACCCTCTGCACGGAACATCCTATTTGTAACAGTGGAGCGGAACACCGGTCACTCAGACCAGTATAATATTTCAGGACATTTCCCGACCAAAATCAGTGTAAATCACTAGGTTTCATTCAAAAAATATATGCACAGAATAAAAAAATTATATATAAATAGAATAATTAACGAAAAATATATACAAAGTCAAACAAAAGTCGAACAAATTCTTGTCATTACATGGTTTCACCATTTCAAGAAGACAATATGATATAGATTCTTGAATCGCATTATAATTTCGACACATTCTTTTATGGAACGCTCTGAGCATTAACTATTACACAGCAGGCACTTATAATTATTACTCTTTCTCTCCCATCGGTATGGGCAGTACCTACTAGTTCGGGGAAACACCGGTCTAGGAGACCAATGGTTGAGCTAGAGGACTACGTTTACAAAATATTCGAAATCTGATACTATCTGCTTGTTGTCTGAGAGTGTCCTGAGACTCTCTTAGAGGAAGAGAACGAGAGGAGACACCTCGCGAGCTGTACAGGCAAAATTCGAAACTGTACCGGTCCTAGAGACCGGTGTTCCGTGCAGAGGGTAAATAAGTTCTCTATAATTTTACATACAAATATATTCACTCGTGGATGATTTTACAAAGAAATAGTTTTATAGGTTTGGAAATTAACATCGGAAACATACAACATTCAATCCATGAGACAGGGAATTTTGTCGTCTAGTTGAATAATTTACGTGCTACGCGACTGATTGAACCCAGTTGTCCGATTGCAATAATGTCGTGTTGTCTTTTTCTTAATGTTGGAAGTGGTCTTAATCAGCAGTATATGGTAGGGATCCAGCAGCACTCGCATAGAATTATTCAATGTGTCAGGCTTAAGGGATTTACGTGCAACGGACTGGCTGAATCCAGTTGTCTGATTTCAATATTGTATCTTCGTCTCTTTCTTAACGTTAGGAGTGGCTTAATTCAAGTATTATGATAGGAAACCTGCAGTACTCGCATCTAGTTATTTGATGTATCAGGCTGAACGTAATCCTCGATTCATGAGTTGATAACAAGATTCTTTAGTCGACTTCTTTACGAATTCAGTATAAATTATCGATTGAAATACATTTTCATTCAACATGAGAGATTTAGTCGACATAAAATATACTTCTTTGTTTCTATGATTCAGTAGAGTTGTAGCTTAACTAGTATTGCTTCTTAAGATTTAATGTTGCCTACAATTGCATTCAATTGTACCTACTGTAAAATAGAAGAAATCATGAATTTAAATCAGTCATTATTGATACATTCCATACACGTTAAACAGAGCTTTCATTTTTAGGTCTTCGGAAAATGATTTCCAATTATAATTCACTGCCTCGTGGAGACCGCCTCAAGCCAAAATAATTTCGATAATTGACTAGCACAAAATAATACAATAATCATCCCGAATTGAAACAAACTATTACTGCCATACAGTCCAAAGCTTATACGGCATGGAGTAACGAATGAACTTTGTTCAAATCATATCAAAATGGACCATGCGAATTGTAACTCGTTTTGAATTGTACCTCGTTCCGAATTCGCGTAGGTGTTTGGAAATCAAGCAATTATTATCCCATATTTAATACGGTTTCGACGAAACGAATAACATGATAGGTTGAATAATTTAATTGGTTATTCACAACGAATCCGTATTAACGTAATTGGAACGAAATTTCGGCTGTACAACATGCGGAACTACGAACGAATGATTGTTATGTGTTCGATTATAATCGGATAATGAGAGAGTTATACTTGAGAGAAACGAGCTAGAATATGTGTTAATGAGATGGAATAGTATCTGTTAAATGAGTGTGAAAATTTTATTCATCTGTCAAATTCGACAGACAACAATGTTCCGACTGATTTTTTATTGTTGTTTTAGCAAATGAGCATACAATTAGGCGATAATTTTGCATTAGTGCAAATTATCGATAATTCGCACTTGTGCAAAATTATCAGGTCCTTTAAAATAAATGCAGACGTAATTATGAACGTTTATTACTTATTAGAGTAACATGAAAACTGTTGAACCTAGACCTAGTTATTGAAATTTTTATTTGATGGATTCACAAAATTTTCTTATTAAATTTAACTCTTGCAATGAAAATGAATCGATAATTTTTGACAAATCTGCTCTCATGCAAGTTAAACTGTAAAAGGCACTCGAGCGCTCCGCGCACTCTTACTCTTTTTCAACTTAACTTGCATTCGAGCATATTTCCCAAAAATTTTCGATAATTTTCATTGCACTAGTTAAATTACAACTGATAATTATAGTATTTCAAAGTATTTTTCAGATGTTTTGATACTCTCATAGAAAGACTCATAGGTACAGTGCTTTTCAAAAACTCCGCATCAATGCGTACTTTACTTCATTATTAATATTTTCGAAAAACATCTCTTTTCAGGGAAGCTCTGCTTCAGAAATAAATGTGAACCTTAGGACTTGGTCACCAGGAGTTCGTTGAAAGCTGTCAAACTTGTCTTGAGTTTTGAAAAAAATTTCCCAACACAGTGAAAATTTCGGATTATTCAGAAAAAAATCATTTTCATATTTAGTTGCTATCTATGCTGAAAGTCGAATTGAAATTCGATAATTAGAGTATTTCGTGATATTGAGAAGTTCAATTTTGGCTTGAGTTAGTTCAGGAGTGTTCTTCCAGAGAATTATTGTGCCTTACATTATTCGTTTCCAAGCCCACAGAAAGATTCGGGTTAGCCTTGTTGCACTTTTTGTGGGTTCATCAGTTTTTTTCATTTCCTTTAACATCACAATGCCCTGTCACCCATGATAGAGTCACTTTAGGACTTTAGGACCTTAGGAACTCAGTTTTCACATAATGATTCTACATGAAAGAATGATGACAGTTTGATGTAACTTTGTTCCACGTCAAAATATTGAGCAATAATGCCAATTCAATATTTTTTTCACTGAAACTCCTTATGATTTTCTAATACCGTAAAACGGGGATACTTTGTGACAGTTTTTGAGGTTTTCACACATTTTTGAACACTTCTTGAGCAGATAAAAGGTGAAAAAAATACACAGTAAATATCTGTCCTTTCGGTACACAATGAGAATATAATATTGTTGAAAAAATTATTTTGATATAGTCTTTTTCGAATGCGAAATTGTCACAATTTTACCCCGTGCTTCGGGGTAACATTGTGACGAAGCATTATTCGAATCAGACCACATTAATACCCCTGCCTTTTGAGTATAAAATTACTAAAAATTAAAAAAAAGTATGTGCTCATATTTTTGGATAAAAAAACATTAATTAATTGCAACTTTCATTGAAAACAAAAATTAATATTCTGAACAAGAACGAAACATGTAATGGGCTCAAATAAGAGATTGAATGAAAGTAGGCATAAAACTACACACTCACAAATTTTACAAATTGCAAAATTTTCCTAGGATTACAAAATTTCTAAGTGATCAGGCAGGTCTTGTTATGAAAATTTTTCCCTTTTTTTCTCTTTCCTTCAAAATTTGTTTTAGTTGCCAGTAGTCAATCACGCAAAGATCCTAAACTTGTGGAAAAATGGAATTCTTTATTATTCGTTGCTCTTAAAAGCTTATACTGCTTTCAAATTTTCTGCAGCTTTTTTTTAAATATCTTGTACCAGCTTTTTTCAGCATCATGGGATTTCTGTAAGCTCTTGCTCCCAAGCGTCTCTTATATGTTTGAGGCATTCTAGCAAGATTTTGGTCGCAGTCAACAAGCAAAAAATTGAAAAAAAATCATATATAATTATTTGGAAACGTTGTGACATGTCACAATGTTACCCCATGCTACGAACTTTTTTTTTTGTTTTCTTCGAAAAAAGATTTTAAAATCAATGATTCTTGACTATAATTTCGAATATAATATGATGACTACAACAGGAGCAAATGAACCTATTTACGATTTTAACTGACAATATTTCAGATTTGGCTGTGCAGACGAAAGTTTCCGGCTTTTGAAAAATCGACAGAATCGGTATGCTCTTCTTATGGCAGTCTACAAGTTACTAGAGAGGCCTACCACAATTATGAAGATATATTCGATTGGGCTGAGATATGTGCTGTCGCCCGGTGACAGAAAAAATTCTCTATGCGCGCGAAACTTGAAAAAGTTGTTTCGATTTGCGTGTTGTCACAAAGTTACCCACTAGTCACAAAGTATCCCCAATTTACAGTATGATATCCTGTATTTTTCACGACTTCTGATGTTTTGCTATTTTCGGTTCGGGCGTCTCACGCTTGTACGACCAATCTGCAATCTATCATTCTAATGAACTTCTTTGAAGCGAAGAGGCGTTAAGATTTCTTCTGTTTTTAAAACCTTCCAGAATAAAAATCCACAGGACGATACTTGATATTTTCGAATGTGGAATTCCATTTGATACTCAAGGCTTTCAAACGAAGAATATACAAATTGAAATTGAACTTCACATATGTTATATGAAGAGTGTAAAAACATAACAAGAAGAAAATTAGGCGAGTAAATACTCTTACCAAACCGCGAAACTTATTCGACAATTCATCATAGTCATAAAGGTAATCCACTCAATCATTCCACAAAAAAATTAACATCGCTGTGACATTGAAATTTCGTCTAAGTGTGGAAAAACGAAACGTCCTAACGCATATTTTCTTTCTTTAACACATTACCAAGTACTCACTTATACCTATACATCCATCTTGAATCAGAATACAAATAAAATAATCCTTATTAATACACAGCCTCCTATATTTCCAGAACAAGAATTCCTTCAATACCTAGTATTTCGGAAACGAAACATTTGCGTCTGTAAACAAATGCGAGAGACTTTTTGAGATGATTCCTCGACGAAATAAGCAGGGTTTGTTTATAAAATTTCTTTCGGAATCGACCCCCCTTCCAAGATACGGCCTTTGGAAGGCGATGACGAGTTGACAGTTTTGAATTTTTTTCGAGGCATTTTAAGACACTGAGTCATGAAACTTTACATAATATGAAATACTAAGTTGTCGTTACTCCACACAATTTTTTTAGATCTCATAACCTTATTATTAGTGATTTAAAATAACAACCCTCTAAGATTTTCGTTGAAAAATGGTTTTCGGGGGTTAAATTTTCAAAAAATGAAATTCCCTTATGGGCCTTATGGTTTTCCATTCAATTCTGGAGAAAAAAAGTCTTTTGCAAAATTTCGATACAGTCGATACATCATAAAAACTCACTAGTCGCTATGATCACTGTTCATTTTTTTCATCGTATAATGTTCCATAGAATGAATATTCTAAGATGTTGTATGTCTATGACCGGAGATAAAGATGTCTTTTAATCTTTGTGAAGGTTTAATTACTAATTTCCGGAAGAACATTATATCCATAATATTCTAATTTAACAAATAGAACTTTCCTTCGATTAATGAACATAAATTACAAAACCAATTTTAAGCATAAACAATATCTTAGAATATTCATTTTATGGAACATACGATAAAATGGAATGAACAGTGATCTAAACTCTGCTTGTTATTTTTTTCCGAAAAAAGTATCGACTGTATCTAAATTTTGCAAAAAACTTTTTTTGTTCAGAATTGAATGGGACACCATAAAATAATTTTATTTTTCGAAAATATATTCCACGAAAACAATTTCTGAAGAAAAAACATAAGGGGTTGTTATTTTCAACATCTAATAATAATGTCGATGGCTTTCTGACAAAACATCGTAAGCGACAATGGCATGATTTTACACAAAACGATTTTTTTGTATAGGTAAACCATTTCAAAACCTAATCATCCAAAAAATTCATACGTGAACTCTAGCAGCTCTACTGATTCATCTGAAGCAGAAAGAAAAGTAGAAAAAGGAAATTTCTATTAAATATGGCGCTTACGATGATTTGTGAGCACCCTCTGAAATTCAATATACATGAGTTTTGTCGCTTAATATATGTACTTACGACGTTTTGTGGGTATGTGGTTTTCAAAGAAAGTGAACTATAAATTCGATCTTTATTAGTTTTTTTCTAGAACAAAAACGAAATTCATAATATTTCAATATATAACTATACTGTGAATTTAAATTATTCAATTTTCTTCATCTTCGTCGTCTGTTGTGCGAGGATATCAGGTATGTTTCCATTTGGAGCAATTTGTCTATATTCATTAAAATTTGAAGGTATTACATGCTTTTCACACAACTTCATTAAATCTTCATATTTTTTTTGTGTAATTTGTAATGGTTGTGGATAAACACTTGAAAGTTTTCTTGACAAAAACTTAGATTTTTTTCCTGTAATTGAAAGAGAAAATTCAATTCATAATTTTGAGTTGAATTGAGAGGTTAGCTTACCTTTGGCAGATCCAGTAGCAATAGGAAGGATTAAAGATTCAGCGGCATCAGAATATGAGTATTTAATTTTAATAAATCATTTCCTTTGTCTAGAGCAGCTATTCGCACTCTACTAATTTGAAATTTGGACCCTTCTGTAGTTTTATTTGGAAGTAACATTTCAGCAAAAGATTTCCATGACATGAAGTCCTTATGGCTCATACTTACAACGTTGTAAGGTTGGGGATCCACTCTGGAATTTCTGATCAATGTAGGCCATTCTGATGGGGCCCAAATAATTCTTTTACGTACAAATCTCTCGATGGTTGCATGTACGGAATCTACTGGCATGTATGTATGCCCGGGTAATAGAAAGGTAATTTTAAGGTGACTGATATTCTTAGATTCTTTCAAAAATGTATAGAGCATGACTAACATCGCCTTGTTCTTATTTTGCCCTGCACAGCTATCGCAATAAAGGGCAACACTCTTTACCGTCGAGCGACTATCTGCTTCTTTCAAATATTTGTGGATAATTGAACAAATTTCGTTAGTGCCTCTATTTCCATCTGTTTCACCCCAAAGGTAGCAGTAAGCATTCCTCGTTCCACTTTCGTATACAGTTTCATTATAGAAAGAATATTTCCGAGAATAATATAAAAGCATATTGTCACCATGAGGAGTGTTTAAAACTTTCTGAAGGTCGAAACTTGAACAGATGAAGCTACTATCTTCCTTTGCAATATTTTGATCCGCGAGAAATTGAGTTTTGCACTCTTCTTTATCTTTTAAATGTATCTGGTATTCCAAGTCCTCTATCGCGGAAGATTTGCTTTCTTTATCCCTATTTCGGGATTCACAGGTAATGCATTTGTCTTTTTTTGGTAAATGAAATCCTACATTGAAATCTTTTTTGAAAATATTTCTAAAAACTTTCAGGGAAATCTGAGTTTTTATTTTATGAAATTCTAACTGATCTCTTACAAATATTCTGTAGAGGAAGGACACGTTTCTCATTTCACTTGGTAGGTATTTTTTTGTCGAACTAGATCTGCAGTAATGCGATGGAACTGCCGGCAACTTTTTTATGAAATCATGAACTTGTTTTTTTATTTCTAAGCTAATTTTATGAGGAGGGTCATGTTTTCCCCGCTGGTCACTTTTAGGAATCTTGCCATCTAGTGCTGTATTTTTTGTGTATCTCAGTGTCATTTGTGAAATGTTGAGTGTTTTCAAAAGAAACTGTTGACAGACTTCAATTTCCTCATCATTCCACTTGATGAAGTATTTGAAACTTCGTGTCCTTCTACTATTTTCCATTACTCTTTGTCGTTTCACTGCAGTTTCTCTTATGCAAGATAAGAGCCATGCTTTTTGTTTAGAATGGTCTCCCAGGCCCCAGTAAAATTCAAATATATCATGACGTTGCTGTTCTGTAAATTTACTACCACAACTGTTCTGACAACGCTTATTTCTGCAAGGATTTTCTTGCAACCGATTTCGTGGCTCCTAATGCTTTTTGATCCTTATTTTTTTGCCTTTTTGGCATATCCTTTTTTTTCATACCCGAAATTCCTACAGAATCTTCAACAACACCTGATTTTTCAGAGCAAGATGAAATATAAAAGTCAGAATCTTTCTCGTCATGAAATGAATACTCAGAGCTGAACCTTCTGATCTTCCTCCGTTTTGCAATATCTTCCGTTGAATTCGATTCAGATTCTGAACTGGAGGAATAATTAACAAGCTTACAGTCGGTATGTATAGGCTTATCAATATTGCCGGGCGCTTCCTCAAAATTTGAAAAATTGAATAGATTCTGATGATGGCCTGAATCCAGTTCTTTATCAGTAAAACATCGTTCGCATTATCTAGTAACACTACAGGTATGTTTGTAATATCTAAAAGTGCTCTATCTGATGTATTCAGCGTATTCTCATTGAACAATTGACTAATAGAACAAGTTTGAGGAATTTCGTCATCAGTTTTAGGATCAATTTCGTTTTGAATGTTATGCGGATAATCTGAATAATTTTCGAAGATGTCAGAGACGTCCAAATCATTCAACACGACGTCTCCTTCAATATTCTCTATTCGATTTTGGTTCAATGCCATCATTGTGATTTTATACCCTCTCGAAAATGCCATTGTTTATTTATTTACTCTGCAAACACCATAATATTATAAAGAGTAATTACATGCATAGTTATTAAAAGTTAGTTGAAATATAAATGCAATTTCTTACCTTCAAAGAGGTGATTGAGATTCAACTACACTCCACTTTGTTAACGAATATCGTCGTTGAAATCTGAGGTTAGAAAATTAATACGCCGGCCGTCTAATAACAGCTGATTTTCTTCCAGTAGGGAACGAAATTTTATCGTAACCAACAGAGAGATCATCGTAAGCGACGGCGCTTACGATGTTATGTCAGAACACTCTGCTACTTACGATAAAATTGGTATCTCCGGAGGTTCGTATATGAAAACTTGTCGGTTACGATATAATTAAACTCCATTTTTAACCAATAAAGAAAACACGAAATCCCAATGTGGTATGCTTCTGTCTAGAGACATCATCGTAAGCAACGCTTAGGCGCTAAATCTAGAATTCGAGGTTATGTCGCTTACGATGTTTTGTCAGATATCCATCGATGTTACGGGACCAAAAAAAATTGTGTGAGTCACGTCCACTGAATGAATCATATTATATATAATTTTATGACTGAGTATTCTTTAGGACACCTGAAAAAATTAAAACTGTCAACTCGTCATCGCCTTCCAAAGGCTGTATCTTGGGAGGGAAGTCGATTTCGAAAAAATTTATATGAACTACCCCTATTTATTTTAACCGAGGAATAATCTCCCAAAGCCCCTCACTATTATTTACAGACACCCTGTACAGGGTGGGCATATTTCGATGTTTTAGCACTACAACTTTTAAACCAGAGGAGATAGACAAAATCTGATACCCACTTCTCGATCTCTTTTTCTGAGAAACTAACGAGAGTAGTATTCATTTTTGGCTACCTTCTTTGTTTTCGAGGAATAAGCGAAAATTGGAAAAGTGGCAATATCGAAAAAAATTCATATCTACGCTAATACTGATGATAGAGCTCTGAAATTAAAACATTATACAGGCACTTTTTTACGTAGAATCCAGTGGCGTACTCGCCTTTTTTGCACCATTTCTAATTACAGAGCTATGACCCAAAGTTATGTTTTTTAAATGGAAATACTAGATTTCTGTGGCATTTTCTGAAAGCTTAATTTTTTCTGATTTCAAAAATATATAACATTGTATGGTTTGTATCAATATGAGTATAAAAAATGATCAAAAACCTATTTTCATCTGAGTCTCAATATTTTCTATGGTTTCAACTGTTGATGAGCACAGAAAAATTTAGCATCGTATAATTACAACAATATATCTTTCCAGTATTCTTTTCATTTCTATGCTCTTCACTCAATTTCTCCAAGATGAACTGCTGTGAAACTTGATCCCTCATTCTAAGTTATAACTAAGATGTCTAAAATAAGACATCTTAGTTATAACCTACTGACCTTTTATTGTAATCACTATTAGGTATTGAAAAATATTTTTCCTTTATTACTTTTCTGATTGAATTGATAACTTCAATCATAACTATATATGCGTTATTTCATATGCGATTTGAAATAGACTAGTATAAGCACTTGTGCGTATTTATTCTGGAGTGCAATAAAAATATTCTCTTGCATCCATCTCATTATAACTAAGTATATCGATTGAAACGGAGGATCATGTGAATCTTTTTGTTATTTCCAAATCCATTTCAAGATATAAGTTTTTATGAAATATATCCATGTTCGAAATAATGAGATTGACGGAAGGAGACTGCTCTTGTTATAGGAAGCTCCATTTTTCTGTGCTCGTCAACCATAGAAAATATTGAGACTCAGATGAAAATAGGTTTTTGACCATTTTCTGTACTGATATTGATACAAACCATACAATGTTATATATTTTTGAAATCAGAAAAAATTAAGCTTTAAGAAAATGCCACAAAAATCTAGTATTTCCTTTTAAAAAAACATAACTTTGGGTCATAGCTCCGTAATTAGAAATGGTGCAAAAAAGGCGAGTACGCCACTGGATTCTACGTAAAAAAGTGCCTGTATAATGTTTTAATTTCAGAGCTCTATCATCAGTATTAGCGGAGATATGAATTTTTTTCGATATTGCCACTTTTCCAATTTTCGCTAATAATTCGAAAACAAAAGAAGGTAGCCAAAAATGAATACTACTGTTGTTAGTTTCTAAGAAAAAGAGATCGAGAAGTGGGTATCAGATTTTGTCTATCTCCTCTGCTTTAAAAGTTGTAGTGCTAAAACATCGAAATATGCCCACCCTGTACAATATTGTTCTCTAAACTTTCCTGATCATAATTTGTTACAACAAAAAAATCAACAATTCAGATCCTACTTTCTATTCTCAGCTCACATCAGACCTTCCTCAAATTTCTTCATCAAATAGGCAGCGATAAAGGATCCATACGGAAACCCGGCATAACTAGCAATCAGCCCACCCTTAAAATTGTAAACACAACGGAATCCACAAAAACGATCCACTTCTGCTTCAGTTAAGCAAGAACCAGCAGCTCTGACCTGATATATGACCGCCTGAATTGGATATAAAATACATTGCTCTGATCCTTATCTCTACCCGTCTCGAGCTAAATTGAAAATTGGGCGATGGCGAAGAACCAGAATAGCGACGTGAAAAAAAACGAGAGTTGTGTAAACGTAAATATTTCATTAGTTATGGTGAATCTGACAAGCATTTTTATGCATCAAAGACTTACCTGAAATGAAAAATGATGGACAAGGAAATTTGAAACAACATCATTATCCGGCCTGGTGATGATGAAATATAAAGCAATTAACTTATAAGTAGTAGTAAGATAATATTTATTATATAACTCATGTGTTTGAAAACCAATCAAATCCACGAATTTTACGTAGTTACTGCGTATTGTCGTATTGATAAGTGAATATACCCCTTGACGACGTGATATAATCGTTTTGGTGTTTCACCTCCTGCCATATTGTAATCATTTCCATAGTAACGGGCAAGTTCAATGAAATGTCAGTTAATTCTTCAAAATGCAGCGCTTTGGTTTCGTTTCATGTGATGAAATTGATCAAGAGATTGAAAATGCAACACCAGAAAATACCACAAAAACACATAATTATGTTTGGAAGCAGTTTACGGTGTTTTGTGAACATCGAAATTACAAACTTTCTGCTGATATTTCTAATGAAAAAGTAGCAGATATTCTGAAGGATTGGGCATTCAATATGAAACGTGCAGACGGAAAGGAATATAAAGAGAGTACTGTGAAAACCATTTGGAATATTTCTGCTAAACTTTTACAGAAAAAGTTTCATGAAGAGTTCGAAAGAGAAATAAATCCATTTAAAGATGTTATTTTCGAGAACGCAAGAAATGCTCGTGCAGTAAAGAGAAAGAAATTACAAGCAATTCTCGACAGAGAAAAAGAGAGCTCAGCCGCTCTTAACGAGAAAGAAATAACCAGAATTATATTAAGTTTTGATGAAAATACACCAGAAGGTTTGCAGAAAAAATTTTATCAAATTTGTGCTGTGGAATTGGCATGGCGTGGTAATGAAGCAGCCTTTTGCTTAACCGACTATTTCGAAAAAGAATTCGACAATTATGGTCAATCTACGGGACGTATCGAATACAATCCAATATTCTCTAAAACATCACAAGGTGGAGAACAACGCACAACTGATTCAAAATGGTTGGCTCCGAATAAAGAGTTTCCTAATAAGTGCCCGTACGTCTCTTGGAAAAACTGTTGAGCAAAAGAACGCCAAATATCACAACCAATCGCCTTTTTTTAACACCTAATATCGATTGGCAGAAAACAGGGAAATGGTTCAAAAATTGCCCTATTGGTTTGAATACATTGAGCAAATGGACACGTACAGCAGCTGAAAGTATCGGAATAGATACGAAAAAAGGAAAATTACAAATCATTCAAATCGTTCCCCTGCTGTGAGTATCTTGTCGCACTCTGGAGCAAATTGCAAGAAATTACCAAAATAACAGGCCACTCATCATCTGAATCTCTGAAACCATATTTGAAACTTACTGCAGAACACCATAGAAAAATTATTGGAAAAATGAGAAACATTCCTAATCCATCCACCTCAAGCGTCACCAACAGTACCAACACCAACACTACAAATAATGCTGAAAACAACAATACATCAAATATGTATTATAATAATTGTACTTTCAATATTAATATTAATCAATAAAAACAATAATTAGAATATTATTCGTTATATAATCTTAACGAATACCACTCGAGCATAAACAATATTTACGATTATTCACCTCTTCACTCGACGTATTTCGCGAAACACCCTCAGTGAATAATCGAATATTGTCTATGCTCTTGTGATATTATAAGTGATAATCTGAACACAAATAAAATTGGGTGATGTCATTCAACCCTAAATTTCGTATTTTTCATATCGAACCATATACCAGAAAATAAGATAAAACGGCTAAAACGTTCTCCTCATACACATAGTATTCCTGATTGACCACCTGAATTGGATATAAAATACATAGCTCAGATCCTTATTATCTCCACCCGCCTAGAACTGAATTGAAAATTTGGTGATGTTGAAAAACCAAGAAGAGCGATGAGAAATAACGAACGAGAGATGTGAAAATTGAAAATACTTCTGAACTTATTGTGAATCTGATGAGCATTTTTCTGCATCAAACATGCCATGAACATGATGGAGATGTAAAAATGTTATCCAAAAAAATTTCATTATCAGGCCTGTGCAATGAAAAGAACTCACTTACAAGTTAATTTAATGAGTTGGCACAAAATGGATGAGTGCAGGGTGATCCTATTGTAAATTTGATTTTCATTACGACATTTATATTAAACGAAATGACTGAAAATTCAAGAGAAGCCCTGAGTAGGAGCTTTTGAGCTGTTTCTCTGAGTTTCTGGTTCACAAATGTCTCAGCTATATTTGTTGATTGAATGAATCTTTGGAAAGGTTTTCGTGTTAAGATCAAATATTCATTCAATATTGAATGTATCGCGCTCTGTGAGTTTCAAGTCTGTTATGCTCTTCTTTTCTTTCTGTTGAATTTCCTTAACTGATGTACTATTTTTTCGCTTCCACTAGCTTTTAACTGTTTAAAATCAGTTTAAGTTTAGTAGTATCGTTAAGGCTGATCTCTAAAGGTTTTATCTCTCCCTGTCTGATGGCAGATATGAAAATCAGATAAGAAACACGAATCAGATGAATAAATTGAACTTAACAGGTATCAAAAATTTTTCAGGGAGAGGTTATTCGACAATAGAAAGTCTGAAAAAGGTCCCACAATTCATATTTCTTCACTTGACTATTTCATGTTGTTGAGGAAGGTTGTAATGCGAATAGTAAGTTCGATGAAATCGTTAAAAATATAATAATATATACTATTTTTTCTCCCACCAAGTCAAAATCAGAATTAATCTGTTTTTATTTAAAAATCGTTAATGATTTGGTCATAAATTTGAATACCTACTAATTAAATAGCGATAGCAAGTCGGTAGTCATGGATATCTGGTATTGTTGGTGAATATTGATTGTCAAGTAGACGTTACAGTGACTTTATACAAGACAGTGGCGACACGCTCATGTCTTAATTTCTATTGGTAGTTGGTTGTCATGTAGTGAATTCCGCCATTAAGAGGCTAACTGTGTTTCTTTTCTATTGGAAGCATAGAACAGAACAGAAGAATCAGTGTTCCGTGCACAGAACCATAGAAATTATAACTTGTTAGGTTAGTATCATAGAGAAAATGAAAATTGTCTATGGTTAGTATCAAAGATGTATATATATGCACCATAGAAATAATAATTGTTTAGTAAATCTATGCTATGCACAGAACATAAATCATAACCAATCTGTCACTGTGTTCAGAATTTTAACCTCCAATAATCTGACATTAGCCTCTTAATGGCGGATTTCGGCTCCGTGTCGCCACTGTCTTGTATAAAGTCACTGTAGTAGACGTCAAATGCACTTACTTTCAGTCCTAGGATTAAAAGTAGCGTTTTTAATCCTAGGATTAAAAGTGTTGCTAAACAACGAGCAAATTTGTACAGTAAGGGAATTTATGGCTTTTGCATCTGAAAATAGTACAAAAATGTCAAAAATTTTTTATGGTTGGAGAAGAAAGTTTTTTTAATGATCCACCTTGTGAACGGATACCGTAATTTTTGTATTAAGTGTGTAAAATGAGTGGTTTTTTCATAGCACCTAAGAGTGTCGAGACCACAGGTCGAGGCCAAAAATTCACTCGAATGTGCCATAAGACACCAATTTCAAACGCAAGAAATACAAACAAAAGTTTCTGTACAACTGTGAAAGTGAATTCACTTCGTCGGAAATATAATTATTGAAGAAAATGATTTTTATACAATATTTCTAATCATCCAGATCCAGTGATCTTTCTGTGTCGTTACTATAGAAACTTACTTTTTTAAATGTGAAAAAAGTAGTCATTCACGCATCCATAGTGATTAAGAAAAGTCAAGTTATTCTGACAATTGTACAAAAAAAATAATTTTGTGCATAGCAAACCTCTTGTTTTTTCAGTTTTCTACCTATTCTAGAGAAAATTGATTTGTTTCGGAGATCCCTCCATAAAAAATATAAAAACTAAGTATTTGTGAGGAATCATTTCAAAGAATGGATAGTGTTGACCTTTTGGATTCGGTAACTTAGATAGACTCATATTAATGCATAGCTCAGAAAAATGGCGGTTATTATTTAATGATAAAATTGAATGAGTAGAACCAATCACACAACATGAACTAAAATTGACTTGCATTGAACAGAATGAGCAGTTTCAGCAACTCCTTATGTTTCTTCAAAAATCTCAACGAGAATTAACTGATACTCTCCAATGTGTAGATACGTGAACACAAACAACAAAAAAATTGAATTCACAACGATTCTTCGAAGTTCCCGAACGCGACCAGAGGGAGATACCAAATACACAAACTTAAAAAAAACTGTCCCTAGCTATCGAAGTCCCCAAAACAATTCAATCAAGAATAACAACATCCCCGAACCCATTTGAGCATGAGGGACAACATGAATTTTCCTAATTCGGGAAGGTTGGAAAGCGAACATTCCGAAGGGACGCACAAAGGCCCAAGTTCCCAACTAATACTGATTTGTAACTTTGTTAGATCCAAAACATGCGTAACGTGTTCCTTCTTGTCTTCAATTCTCAAGGTACCTACCCTAGTCCGGACGACTTTGTGTCCCGAGAAATCCGGTCCTTTCTCAACAGCAATAAGGAATCATTGAAATCTGAATTCCATTATTGCTGAGTGGGTTGCTGCTGGTTAGGAGAGGGCTTCAAAAGGGTCTCTAGATGTTTTCAAAGGTTGATTATTTTTTCAGGAATATCAGTCAAATGTTATATTTTTTCGAAAGGATTCAATAAGTATTTTTTGGTGGTGTATTTTATGTTGTTGACAACAATATATTAAAAGCAGATGAAACAGACAGTTTTTTGCCATTTTGTATTCAATATGAAATATACCCAGACGCTTCACCAATTTTTCAATTTATGTCCTTGTTTTTGTTGGAATTGCTCCTAACGATATAAATGAAAGACTCGCGAGTTGCAAACTGAAATATCGATGTTTTGAAGAAAAAATCTGTAATCATAATCATATTTTGGTATCTATATTATCATAAGTTATATGCCTATACAATATGAAGAGTGATATTATTTTTCAGTAGGTATGAAGTTGGCAAAATTCGGTGAGAACCAAAAGTTGTTTCGACACAAAACCCGAAACTTGCATAAATGAGCCATATATATACGGCAAGAATTATGAAGATATTGCTGTGAAAACAATATCGCATAAGATTTCATATGATATGAGTTCCCCATATCAAAATTCGACATTGTTTTGAAATAATTAATTTTTTATCATTTTTTATGTTTCGTTGCCGCTATTCAGGAAATAATGTTTTCATAGGATTATGTAAACTGCATACTTATACATAAGTGAATGAAGAATATTTAGTTGGTATTTGTCTTCGAATATCAAGGTACCTACCAACCCTAGTCCGGACGACTTTGTGTCCCGAGAAATCCGGTCCTTTTTCAACAGCAATACGGAATTATTGAAATCTGAATTCCAATATTGCTGAGTGGGTTGCTGCTGGTTAGGAAAAGGCTTCAAAAGGGTCTCTTGATACTTTCAAAGGTTGATTAGGAATATCAGTCAAATGTTATCTTTTTCAAAATGATTCAGTAGGGGAAGTCCGGAAGAGGGGAGACTATAGCTTTGGCTCATAAGAACTTTGTAGTCCAGTTAAATAAGCATTTAACCTCGGAATTCGAGATACCCAGCTGTAAATCTATAAATACTTTTATATTGACACCCTAAAAGTTGTTTGAAAACCTACATATGGTAGGGTGTGAGCAACTATTGAAATTTGAGGTCGAAGGTCACAAAAATCGGTTTTTTACGCTTTTTTTGAGAATATCTCATTTTCTTTGGGTTTTTTCCTAATTTTAGTAAGTATCAATATTGTAGAATACAAAGTTATCTACAATTTTTTTTTGAAAAAATTTCGATAAGGTATACGGTTTTCGAGATAGAGGGCGGAGAGCGCGCGGTGACAGCATCACTTCAGGTCAACCGACGCCGTCGGTCGAAAAAGCTCAATATAATGTTGATGAACTATCGCTATATCAATTATTATGAATATTCGTCAATTTTATTAACTATTTTGTTATATTTTATAACTTTTTTTTCTAACCTATCCACTTTTTATTCAGTATCAATTTATAACAACACTTACCTGCCCGTGTATTTGGAGAATTGTTAATGAAAATATAGGAATTCTATTTGAATTTTAACCTGATTAATAGTAATAACTTCTTGCATGATGAAAAAAACCAAATAAATAATGAATTAATCTTCTCTTTAAAAAAATCATGCAATTCATTTATTTTTATTGAAAGTAAAAAAAGAAATAAAGGGTACAAAAACTACAATTTATAATTTAAATTATCTTCTTCCTCTTCATCGTCGTCTTCTGGCTGCTCGTAAATTTCAAACTGGTCTTCATTATCGTCTTTAACGACATTTGCCTCAAGTTCTTCCATGATTTTGGGGTCAAAGGTTTCATCTTCGTCAATGTCGCTCTGATACGGTAGAGCATTGAGACAAGCTTGCCCATTACATTGTCCACAAGCTGAACAGCATTGCAAGCCCGATTTCCCGCATCCACATCGCGAACCACAACCACTCTTGCAGTTGCAGAAAATTGTATTTAGCAAATTTTCTGGAGCAGGTGGTAAAATTGTCATGATAGGCTCCAGAAAATCATTTCGCATTGCCCAACCCCCAACTTGGGGTTCCAAATCATGTCCTAACCAAGTTTGAACTTGATAATATATACGTTTGAAATGTTGATAAGCAGCTGCACTTGTCGGTGAAATATTTGAAAGCTGCACAGGTTTATTAAGTTTTGTAGACTTGACGAATGCATATTGCGAAGATGATCGGGACTTTTCATCGATTTCGGGGCATTAGAGACTGCCAATAAGGTTTGAGTTCCACTCTCTAATAACCTCTGGGCCGAACAATTTTCTTCCTCAAATGCTGCAGCTAGTTCATCCAAATTTGTCAGTTTCTCAAACATTTTTAAAAATGATTTTTTTCCCTTTTTAAAAAGCGCAGAAGTTGTGTCACAGCCACTCAATGCGAGCAGAACTAAAACAAATAATCTGATTGAGTTTTTCTCTTATTTTTTAATTTTAGTAAACGGTTATTAGTATATTAAATAGATATAGATTCAATGCATGAAGAAAGTGATAAGATAAGTAATATAATGGTCAATAAAAATTGACAAATATTCATAATAATTGATTAATCGATAGATCATCAACTGTATATTGCGCGTTTTCGACCGGAGGCGCCGGTTGACCTGAAGTGATGCTGTGACCACGACTTCTCCGCCCTCTATCTCGAAAACGGTAAACCTTATCGGAATTTTTTCAAACACAATTCGTAGATAATTTTGTATTCTACAATATTGATAATAACTAAAAATAGAAAAAAACCCATAGAAAATGAGATATTTCCAAAAAAAACGCAAAAAACCGATTTTTGTGACCTTCGACCTCAAAATTTGATAGTTGCTCACACCCTACCATATGTAGGCTTTGAGACAACTTTTAGGGAGTCAATATATAGCAATAAGAGCTGGCCCCAGTTTTAGGATGTCACATGCTCACCCTGTGTTTCTCCTGCGACGCCATTGCGTTCTTCTGTTAGATTTAGGAGTGCAAAGTGATAACGCGGTTTTGCGTCTGATAAGTGATTTTTCCGTTCGTTTACATTTCATTGCTGTTGCTTTGTATCTATAGATTCAACTGAGTAGCTTATTGAAATAAAAAGTGTATTTATTTTAATAACACTAACAGAGTAAAGCTTTCAAGAAAGTGGCTATAATTTCTTTTTCCGTCGATCTTAATGTGTTTAATGTGTACGAAATTGATCATTAATGACCCATTTCAATGCTCAATTTCTGCTTATTCAATATGCAATCCTCATGAATACCCTCCACAAAAGTATTCAGAAGCACTACGAGGAATGTCAGAACTCTTCTGGAACATAGATACATTGAAATTATATTATGTCAAATGTAAGTCTTGTACAAAATGAGAATGTTTTTCAATCAAGAATTCGTACTTAAATCATATTGAGATCGTCGGAAAAATCTTGTAATAAAGTCGGTTATTAATCGAGCGACTAATGGTCTCGAACTATTAAAGCGTTCGCTCCGACCAAAAGATTAGTGTGGAGTGGGGGACATCAGTCACATGTGGTAAGGAGACTTTGCCCATGGTAATCACTCCCGCAATTAATTTATATATATTTATATAATATTTAAAGAATATTTCCTATATTTTCAGATTGATGAACAACTAAAATGCCCTTCCAGTGTGAAACGAAAGATTCAACAAGAAACAGGAGTATTCTGAATTTATCAGTGATAAAAAATTATTTGGATGATACTGACAAAGGAAAATCTATTATAGATGCTGCTCTGAAGTATGCAATAGATAGATATACTTTGCGAAATTATCTCAGGGATAGACAAAAATCAACTTAAATAGATGAACTGGAAAGCCAGTTCAAAACTTCCCAAATATTCTCAAAAGAAGAAGAAAATGCACTTGTGAACTATCTTTTGATTTGCAGTGAGATGAATTAGGGGTTGACTAGAAAAGAGGCTCAGAAACTAGCTTGCGAGTGTGCAAAGATTAATTTAAAAAGAGTTCCACATTTCCACAATCCTGGACTCCCAAAAAAAGTTCTGTTGTAGATTGGTTTAGAGGATTTATAGGAAGAAACCCTGAGGCCTATGAGTCTCCAACCCAGGTGGGACGCAGTAGCCAAAATTGTATTTAAAAAAATTCATATATAATATGAGTATTTTGGTGAGAAGCGGGTCAATTCTCCCGGGCTCCCACTAAGTATTTTGTTGGTGCAACTTCTAGTTATTTATTACCATCTTTCCGTACTCACTTCCATTTTCGAACGGAAGGAACAAGAGAAAAGGCCGTGTACACTATAATTTTCGGATGGAACTACTTCATAACTAGTTTCAAGATAGGTTCAAGAGTTGAAGAAAAATGAAATAGTTCTCAGAATATTTGAATTTTATGAATCGTTGTTCAGTATGAACAATAATACAGAAGCTCTTGACTTAAAATAAGACAAAACAAACTCGCAGAAAGTCAAAATCGAAAAGGACCCCGCACATTTTGTATGAGAATTGGCTCCCGGTGGATTTGGCTGAAAATTTGATATGATGTTCTACTAATCCTTCTGATCAAATGTCTCTACAGTCACGAAGCTGAAAAATGCATACTTCTAGGAGTTTTTAGCGATTTTTGTATCCATTATGGCTTACGTATTACCGTTCACACAGAAATGTTTGAGAATATTTCGTGATTATTGAAAGCAGATTCTGTCAATTCGAAATATTTTCAAACATTTCTGTGTGAACGGCAATACGTAAGCCATAATGGATACAAAAAATCGCTAAAAACTCCTAGAAGTATGCATTTTTCAGTTTCGTCACTGTGGAGACATTTGATCAGAAGGATTAGTAGAACATCATATCAAATTTTCAGCCAAATCCACCGGGAGCCAATTCTCATACAAAATGTGCGGGGTCCTTATGAAGAAAATCAAATAATTCCTCACCATTGAAAGAATGTGCTAAATCCCTTTCATACCCTCTCTCCCTATTGTTCACACGATCGTTTGAGACTTCTCGCTTGCCTTCAACTTGGCGAAGTGCAATGGTGACGCCTATATTCAAAAAGGGAGACAAGAGTAATGCTGCCAACTACCGCCCCATCAGTTTGGTTCCGATTATATCCAAGGTGTGCGAGAAGATCATCCATGAAAGGGTCCTCCACTTCGCTGTTGAAAACCGCCTTTTACCAGACAGTCAACACGGTTTTCTACCAGGTCGCTCAGTCACTACCAACCTTCTCGACTGTATCAATTCCTGATCTAAGTCCCTAGATAAGTCCCATCCAGTCGACGTTATCTATCTAGATTTCTCACGAGCCTTCGACCGCGTACCTCATAAGCTTCTCCTTCATAAGGTAAAGCATCTGGGAATTCGTGGCCGTCTACTTCGCTGGATAGAGGCATTTCTCACTGACAGGGTTTTCCGAGTTCGGGTTGGCAAATCTTTGTCTTCACCGAGGCAAGTTTTAAGCGGAGTTCCTCAAGGGTCTGTATTAGGGCCACTTCTTTTTCTCCTTTTCATATCTGATTTGCCCAAGATCCTCAAATCAAAGTGCTCCCAATTTGCCGATGACACGAAATTGTTCGGAAACCCTGTTACAGCCGCTGTCGAACTTCAGGAGGACCTGGAGGCGCTGACCCATTGGTGCCGAGAGTGGCAACTGCCCCTCAATCAGGAGAAATGTGCTGTGTTACACCTTGGTTCCCACAATCCCCGTCATCAGTACTATCTGAATGATGTCCCCATCAGCACCTGTAGTAGTCATTCTGATCTCGGTGTGATTATTAACGAGAATCTCAGCTGGTCAGATCATATACTTTCCATTGTAAGTAAGGCTAAAAGATCTCTGTTCATGATACAGAAGGCCTTCAACGGATGCGAGCCCTCAACATGTGCTGTCCTGTTCAAGACATATATCCGCCCCATCTTGGAGTTTGCTGGCCCTGTATGGTGTCCAGTACTGAATAGAGATTTGGCTTTGTTGGAGGGTGTCCAGCGTCGAGCGTCGCGTCTGCCATATGGGATTTTGCGACCAAGCTATGAAGAGAGGCTATCTCTCATGAACTTGCCGTCGTTTGCTGACAGGAGGATTCGAGGCGACCTGATCACAACCTACCGTGCTCTCCACAATCTCTTTGGAGCTGACCTAAGCAGCCTTTTCACTTTAAACTCCGATGGTCGTCTACTTGGTCACGCATACAAGCTGTCCAAGGAAAATTTTAGATCGACGCAGAGGCAAAACTTCATCTCCAACCGGGTTTTAGTTCGTGGAATAGTTTTGCCGTCGGCAGTTGTGAACTCACAGTCTGTCAATGCTTTCAAAAACAATTATGACCGTTTATGCCGTAGCGTTCGTCGGTGACACTCGTGATAATGGAAATTTCTCAATTTTTTTTAATGATTTGTCACATTTTGATTTTATGTAGAACGTATATGTATTAATTTTGAGTTTTATAGGCTTTGCCTCAACTCTGTATCATTTCTAAATAATAAATAAATAAATATCGAGATTGATCGAACAATTGATCAAACGTTCAACTTTATGAATCAATAAAATGAAAGCTGGAATTATCAGTATATTCAATTATGAATTGCTGGTGTTTCGAAATGAATAAACGTGAAAATGCTTGCGATTTATTCGATGCCTACATTTCAAATCTATTCAGACTATGTCAACCACATATTAACATCATAGAACATTGGCACAAAGAATTCAAACCTATTATTTTTGAAAATATAAAAATACATATTGTAGTGTATTGCTCATAATTCAGCTCATTAAATAATGTGCAATTGTACGTTTTTCATAAAATTTTGCAGAAATCGGCGCATTTCTAATTCACATCAGAACAACGAAGTTTAAAACGACCAGTTGAGCTTGAGCAGTTGTGCGGAAATATTGAGAAACATAATTAGAGTACTTCGAAAATTATCCTCAAATTCGGCCCGCTTACGGCCTCAACCCCAACCCAATGCAGATAATTTGAAGTACTTATTCAACTCTTTACTGTCAGAGGGTCGAAAGGTAGGTACAGGCCCGAATTTTAATTTTAGAATATTCAATAATTACAGATATCTGGCAAAACGGGACAACTAAGAATTCGTGATGTGCTATTGAAGCATCAAAATCTCGTCACCCTGTATATTCAGTGACACTCTGAACATTTAATTCATTCAATAAAAGTTTATTCATCGACAACTCCGATTCCTGATAAATGATCCAATGACAATTTTTTATAGTTTCTAAATACAGTGCGCGTCAAAATTATGGAACAAATAGATTTTTCAAAAGAAAAATTTCACTGATATACTTCTTGGATTTTGAACACACCCTGTACAAATTACATTGTATATATTTTTCATTTTATTAAGTAACTGCACACTTCACAGACTTCGGATATTCAAATTGAATTTTTATTTTCATTGAGATAATTCACCTAGGGAATAATCCACCTCTAAAAGCACTGAATAGTTAAGCATAGAAATAACCCAAGTAAGATACTTCACTACTCAATTCATACTAGGTAATCTATCTTCTCAGAAGCACCTCACTTCCTTTCTTATTGTTAAGCCGTAATATGATATTCGTTCATAATTCAATTATACGCAGCTTTGGTGCGTCGCTAGGTACAACCCAATTCCTCTCCATTTCATAAAGTAGGACATTCCCTTGCTACTTAACAAGTACACTCTACATAAAAAAAATGTAACTAACTATCTAGATAATTACCCATATACACTCTGATACAGTTAGTCATTCAATAATACCTAGTTGATAAACTATTCGAGTTCATTAACAATAACCTAGAGCTAAAATCTAATATTTTTCCCGTGTATTATACAGTATTTATTTCTATGACAAAAAAAACGACGATTTAACAGTGAAATTATTTATATTTGTCACCTGTCATCAGAGATAAACTGTCAAATATTTTTCTTGTCACAGAAAAATAGTGATTTTCTGTGTTTTAGGTGCGTTAAATGACTTTTTTCGTTACACACGAGAGTGTCAAAAATTCAGTTGAATGTGCCATGAAAACTGGGATTTTATACACACGAAATACAAAAAACATTTTTTGTGAAACTGGGAATGTGAAATTACATCGTCTGCAATAACATTAATAATAAGATAATGAATCCGAGACAATATTTTTATGCATTCGGTGATTTTTCCCTGTCGTTGATATAAAGAAAGGGTTTGCTGACACGCCTCGTGTTTGAATCGTTGACATAATTTGCTTTTGTGAAGGTGAAAAAAATACTTTTTCTAAAGGTGAAAAAAAATAACCATAAACGCATAAATATTGATGAAGAAAAGTAAAGTTGAACAAAATAGTATATTATATTATAAGGATTAAAAGTGCATATTTTTTTTACGAGCAATATTTGCAGTTGCGAGGCGCAGCGAAGTGAATGCATAATTGCGAGTTAAAATAGGCACTTTTAGTCCGAATAATATATACTACTATTTTTTCTCCAACCAAGTCAAAATTACAATCAAATTGGTGTTAGTCAAAAATCTTTAATAATTGGTTATAAATTTGAACACATACTAATGACAGTGATTGTCAACTAGACTTCAAATGCAATTACTTTTAATCCAAGGATTAAAAGTAGCGTTTTTAATCCTAGGATTGAAAGTGTTGCTAAGTAAACGAGTGAATTTTTGTACGGTAAAGGAATTTATGACTTTTGCACCTGAAAATAGTACAAAAATGTCAACATTTTTTGATGGTTGGAGAAAAAATTTATTTTTTTAAGTTTTTAAGGGATACTTAATCATCCTCTGCATCTTATTGCGAATGTTTAAACAAATGTTTATTTTATCGAGTTAATCCTCCCTTTAAGATATCGTAGCTTTGAAAACATTTCGAATAGTGGAGCACAGAAATAACCCAGAAAGTAAGACCCTTCACTAACTTCATAGGTAATCCATCTTCTCAGAAGCACCTCCTTTCCTTTCTTTTTGTCAAGCTGTAATATGATATTCGTTCATAATTCAATTAGGCGCAGCTTTAGTGCGTCACAAGGAACGACCCAATTTCTCTCCATTTCATAAAGTAGGACTTTCTCTTGCTACTTCACAAGTACACTCTACATACAACAAACATTAAACTATGTAGATGTTTCCTAAGATAATATTTTAATTACAGGGGTTCATCTGATAAACTATGAGTTATGTTTAGCTTAAAATTTAGCACCGTTATTTTCAGCTCTCACTTAGCTGATGTTTGCATAAGATGTTATCGTTATCCGTTCTAGTGGCATGCCAGAGAAAATAGACCGTCATATTTAATGATCTAAGTGTGTAGTATCATGGCGACGGAGGGATCAATTTTATTTTCTATTAACAAGAGGGGGCTGATGAACTAAGTGGTGCTTTTCATGCAAAATTAACGGGTTGTTTATTCATAGAATGTAAATTGTTGGCGTGTCAGGTCATGAGCTGAAGAGGTAAGAATTACACGTAATTATATTGAATGTTCTGAGATAAGGACTCGTATATGGATGGCGAATATACGATTCTCAAGAAAATTAGAACAAAAGTGCGCGTTGATGTCTTAGTTCTAATTGTCAACTGTGATATTGATCTGTGACCTATTGCACCGAAATACTTTGTAACTTTTCACGTTGCATTTTGCATTCTGGGAATGGCTCCCGGTGGATTTGGCTGAAAATTTGATATGATGTTCTACTAATCCTTCTGATCAAATGTCTCCACAGTCACGAAGCTGAAAAATGCATACTTCTAGGAGTTTTTAGCGATTTTTTGTTACCATTATGGCTTACGTATTACCGTTCACACAGAAATGTTTGAAAATATTTCGTGATCATTGAAAGCAGATTCTGTCAATTCGAAATATTTTCAAACATTTCTGTGTGAACGGTAATACGTAAGCCATAATGGATACGAAAAATCGCTAAAAACTCCTAGAAGTATGCATTTTTCAGCTTCGTGACTGTGGCGACATTTGATCAGAAGGATTAGTAGTACATCATATCAAATTTTCAGCTTTCAAACATTTCTGTGTGAACGGTTACACGTAAGCCATAATGGATACAAAAATCGTTAAAAACTCCTAGAAGTATGCATTTTTCAGCTTCATGACTGTGGAGACATTTGATCAGAAGGATTAGTAGAACATCATATCAAATTTTCAGCCAAATCCACCGGGAGCCAATTCTCATACAAAATGTGCGGGGTCCTTTCGAATGAAAATTGATTATGTTGCAAAACATTCCTTCCAACATTTAATTTCAGCGAAGTTCTTTTCATATGGCACTTGACTTTTCACATTGCACTTCTCAATTATGAAAGAGATTCGTGCACCGTAATTCATTTGGAAAGTGAAAAGTGCAAAGTGAAAACTCGCAAAGTATTCGGTGCAATAGGCCACAGATCTGAAAATTTGCTAATATCACAAAACTAATGGAGAGAAGTTTTAATGATAGTGACTCCTAAACCGATGCACCGTTTTTTCAATTGAAGAAATTTGTCGGTTCATATCGCCCTACACACAATATTCTCAAAAAGATATTTCTAGTGGGATGCCAGAGAAAATAGTTAATGATCTAAGTGTGTAGTATCATGGCGACAAAGGGATCAATTTTTTTCTTATTAACAAGAAGGGGATGATGAACTAAGTAGTGCTTTTCATGCAAAATTAACGGGTTATTTATTCATAGAATGTTAATTGCTGGCGTGTCAGATCATGAGCTGAAGAGGTATCACAACATTCAAGGGTTGTTATCGCATAGGTGATTAATAAAGTCAAAACTAGCTGACAAAAGAATTACACGTAATTATATGGAATGTTCTGAGATTAGGAAGGTAACTGGATTGTGAATATAATGTGTTGTTTCAGGAATGAGGCAAACCATTATTTAGATCGCTTTTCTTGAGTTTACCATCGTTAAATTTATTCGACATTTTAGGGTGTCTATTCTCGGGATCACTCGTTCGACCAACGTATCTATACGTTGAGCGTAGATTTCTGGAAATTGTAATATTTATATCTGTTTGAAATGAACGTACCTACACTTTCGTCGGAATAAGTAGTTGACGATATGCTCGATAATATTGGATATAATTTTTGCGATTTCCAAAAATCTACGCTCAAAATACCCAGAACATATACGTTTTTGTCGAACGAGTGATCCCGACTCCCGAGAAATGACAGCTGACATTCGGATTTTTAGAATCAACGTACAATTCAAGTATCAAGTATAGTCCGTTCACGAAAGGTTGAGCCGTCGGTTGGCCATGATAATTTGACACATTCCACTGTGTATATTAAATTTTAGGTTATGATGTTTATTTCTTGTCAGATTGATACGCAGTGTTGTCAATATTGCATAGAGTTGTCTGATAACTCGCAAGTTCGTCGGACGAGGCCAGGTACATTCGGCAACATTGAATTTATTTTACGTTATGACAGCAAATACTGCCAACTTCAGATAAATAAAGAAACGCCTACTATGTGCTCAACCTTTCATGAACGGAGTAGTATATATGCGCATTATGAAATTGTGATATGATGTCCTGAATGTGGCGGGCTGTGGCACACCAAATAGTCCAAGCACTAAATACGAGGTGTTTTGAAAAGGTTCAAGAGCCTGGCTCTTGGAAATTCAGTCTTTTTGAAGCACTTCTCAGAAGCCAACTGCGCTTTGTATCTCCGATAATTTAACACAAACGGTGATTCTGCAGCTTGAGCACGTGCGAGATTCTGCAGTACTCGAGGTTTTTGCACTTAAATAATGCATCAAGCATTCGTTTCACTTTTTTTCCAATACCTAATTATATTAATAATTAAACCATTACTCGCAGGTAAATTATCAGATCTGATTCTCACGTATATTCTAGAAAATATCCTCAAAAATAAAGCGCGGATATACCCAAAAAACACTCCGTCGACTATTTTGCTTCACATCAGACGCTTCAAAGCTTCCGAAATGATTACTTAACTCCACGTGGATTCTAGGATTCTGATGCTATAATATGCCACCCTAACATTTATTTAAAATCGGTGACCTTCTTGCAATCGGATAACTGGATTCAGGCCTTTTTTACAGATACTACCACGGAAAGTGTTCTGCTGCCATTGCCTCCATGATTCCACCAGGGGCTCAATTTGATCGACAAACAAGGCTAGCCGATAATAGTCACCAGTTTGCCGTGCATCTTTTCACAGCTAGGACATCGGTGTATCAGAAGACTTTTTTTACCGAACTGCAAGGCTATGGACACCCTACCTCAAGATGTATTCCACTTTGGTTACAACTTACATCAGTTTAAGATATGCAAAAAACCGATTTCCTTTAATTCATCTCGGGGCGCTATAAGCACAGTCTCTTCCCGAGAGATGCGTATAAAAAAGGCAATTACGTAGCACGTAGGTTTCTCGAAGATACAACTGTTCAACTGGAAGGAAAAATTCTTTGTCTGTTGCATTGTATATTATATGTTTCCGACGTGAAAGTTCGAACCTATACGGAGTGTTCCATGTGTCGTAGTATCCTTAGATCATTGATTTCGGAGATCCCGGGTGATTTACTAACATTAGCCTGAATTCGCGATAGCCATAACTCTAAAATGCTTGGTCCAATTTCTATCAAATTTTACGAGTTTGTTTATTTCAAGAAGCTCTTTCAGACATGAAATAAGGATATTTTCAGGGTAGTACTCAAAATATCACGATTTCTCTTTCAAGCCCCAAAAACTATAATTTTCAAATTCCCCACAGAAATTTCGTTATTGCCAAGAAAAACTGCATAATTCATTCTAAGGAATTCAATTTTTACTTTGCATGGCCGACTTGTCGCAAGAGTATGTAGGAACCGGACGAATTCATACATTACGTAATTTTCTCGAAATACGGTCCTGTTTGATTCCTTTGGTGATGATATTTATTGTCTTTCTACAAGATTTGGAATATTTACTCAATTCTGTTCAATTTTATTTTATTTTGAAACCTCAGTTCCTACTGGGTGTTAGTACAAACGTTATTAAAAGTATCTATACCAAACCGAGCTGTAAGAAAATTGGCAAATTTTACTCTTTACTTTTTACATTTCTAACCTGATCTGATTAGATATGTTTTCTTATAGCTATGTCAACGATAATAAATAAGATCATCCAAAAATTCTCAAATAGGTTCAAATATGGGCTTAGAGTAGGCTATAGAATTCTCTGCTTAATACTCCCTGGCAATTCTAGCCACATGCAGTCGGGCATTATCATGTCCAATAAATGGCGCATAAGGAACAACATGTGGCGTTAAAACTTCTCTTGTTTTATGTTTTCACTTAGTTTTCAGTTTATTTTCATTACGTTCTGATTGAGGTACTTTTATAGCCATAGTGTAACTGTGGAATTTAATGTTGGTCTGAAAACCCTGTATAAAAAGACGTACGCTGAGTTTTCTTGAACAACAAAACTGGTTATGATTTCGCATAAACCTGCCTACAGTTGAAAAACAAATTCAATCGAATCGCCCGTGAAGTGAATTAAAAAACTTCATCGATTTCTTGGGAGAATCGATTATTTTGCTGTTTTGTGTATTTTTTGAAATGTCTATTTATTCTAATATTTGGATCAGGGCGTGGGTATTCTCCTTTAAGAATAAATAAAACTCATAATTTGCATTTATCTTAAAAATTTTTTTCAATTGGTAATAGAAGTATCAATTGCGACATTTATGTACGAAAAAAATATCTGTCAAATGGCCTCCTCTTTCAGCTCTACAGATGTCGACTTCTCTTGTTGAAATTTAAAATGATATTTTCATATAATTGAGGTTCTATCTCACTAATGACATGAATAATTTCGTCCTTTAGTTAAGGAATCGATTTCAGATTATTCTTATAGATCGGGCTTTTCATGATTTTAGTTGCCAATAGAAGTCACCGTTTCTGGAGATGATTCATCCAGTAAATTTTGATCTGAATAAATCAATTCCAATTGTGTCATTTGCAGTATGACGTGTAGCGCCAATTGTTGATTCGGGCCAAAAAAATTTATTTTCTGAAATTTTCAACATTTTTACACAGAACGTTGTTTTCCATGAAATAATTCAAACATTTGAATGCGTTGTTGTACACTACCTTACTAGAACACAAGGCCATGAAACAGAATGAGTGACGTCACCATAGGTAGTCCATTCCGTATTTATTGACGCAATGTCATTTCCACAAAATTATTGATCAATTTAGATTTCTCTTTCAACAGAAGAGAAAAATTATGTTTTTCTGAGTAGGTAGGATCGTTGTTAACACAAGTACCAAATTCGTGGTTATTTTCCATATTATTGAGGAAAAGTAATATGATTGATAGTGAAATTAGTGTTTTTCTACAAACGCCAACAAATGACGCGCATTGGCAAGAATATGCGAAGTGACTTTTTTTTTCATTTTTCTTTGTTACTATGACACCGTGCGCGAAGTAGTGTGCGAAATACTTACTTCGCACACTGCATGTAAACTATATGGAATTTTTATATTTTAACCTCCAAAATAATGAGAATAATTATCAAGAACTATCACTTTGGAATAATTGTCAACAATGCCATTTCATTTCTATAGTTATAGTACCTAATTACTTGATTTGGAAAAACAGTTCAATACTTTTTTCATATTTAGCTAAGCGTATGTAGAAAAAATGTTGTTTGCATCTCATGCGCGAAATACTTTGGTACTTTTGTAAAAGTCTCAGCTGAAGTTACAAATGACACGGCTTAATCATATTCTGAACAGGATTTGATACAATAGCTTTCTCAAGATTTCGACATTCCACTTCAGATAGCTTGGATTCAGGAGATACACTGGTATGAACATCTGATCTGCTTAGGTAGGACGGACAACCTGGCAATTTCGTTGGTATCGCTCCTAAAACGAATGGTAAGAGATGAATAGAAGGCCAGCTGATTTATAACTTTTTTCAACCTATTTTTAACCTAGGAAACTTCAATATAGTTTCGACTTTTTGACCTGTGACTTCATGTGTGTAACTTGTAGATCTTTCTATAAATTCTGTTCGGAAATGTAGTTCGCAAACCTAGAAACGAGCCTAGAAATAAGTAACCTCTGAGTTTCAGGCAAAACAGTTGAATTTGCAAATTGCAATGATTAACACCTTACTACTGGGAACGGAATCTTCCCTTTCAATTGCGTTAAACCAAGTTCTTTCAAGTTGCTCGTCTTCGGGAAACCCAAAGACTGCTACTTTTGGCCCTTCTGTATAATTGCCTCTGCACTTGGGAACAGAGCAATGAAATGCATTTCAGCTGGAAAAAATAGCGAGATTAGCATAAAACGAACCAAAACCAAAATAACCTCGAACATGAAAGGCAAAACTTTATGAACTAGAACTAAAACAAATAAACTAGTGAAAAAATATAAAAAGGCCTTTTCCTTACTGTAAAGAACTGATTTAACACCAAAACAAATAGAATTTTAAGCATTAAAATTCCGAAAAAACACCCACAATACTGGCAAAAACGTGAACAAATATCAACTGTCACCTACAAATGATTTACTACTACAAACACTTCGACTTCACCCCCCTGCCGCTGTCGTTCTGTTTCATGGCCTTGTGTTCTAGTAAGGTAGTGTGTTTATTTTGTAAATGTCATATATCATATTCATTAATGTCAAAACACCGAGCAAAACACCCTGTCGGATTTATTGTGCCATCTATATTTCGTTTATTCTTGAAAAAAGGCACTTGAAACACACTTCGTGTTACACAATATTGTACAGCAACATAGAGCCGATGTTATCTGAATGTGGGGCCAATAAAGGTTTTCTATTTGAGTGAGGGTACAATTTCTTGCTTCAATGGCATAAATTCAACCTAAATCATTTTATCGGCTATTATAACGCATAACTCTATGTTTTATTCTTTCCTAATCATTTAGAGTTCTTTTTTGGTATCAGAAATATGTAAGTATGTGACGATTATAAAGTCTTCAAAATAAATTATGCCTGAACGATAGCGGATACCTTCAATAATAATGACTGCTTTCCAGTAGATTGCACTAATATGAACTAAGGTGTCGATTTATAGGAGCAACCATTGAACATTTATGATGAAATGTTGGGCTCAGAAGTCTTATACCCATAATTTGATCATAATCAAAAAGTATGTCACCTTCGCTGAGCCTTATCAATACCACATTTATTACCCAATGTCTGAACTTGATAGCCGAAAATTTTCAGCAACCTCACACGACTTGGCTGATAAGTTCCAGAATTGTCGACTTCCCAAAATTAAGATCTTTCGTGACCCGTTCGTTTTAAATATGATTCAAATGGAAAATGTTTTTCCGGATTTTTATATTATTGAATATGAGTCTGAGGAGCAAATGCATATGTTTTGAGCAAAATTACTTATGGTCATTCTTTTGTAGCACAAGCGAATTTTATACTGATTGGAGATAACTTCACAGAACAATATGTGGATAAAGTGTCCCATCTTAACATATTCAATGTTATATTCATATCAAGATGGACCAAAAATATTTATACCTATTTCCCATACAGAAACGGAATACTTCATAAACAACATATGCACCCTGTGAAAATTGGTAGCTGCACAATAAATGTCTCAAGTTTGGGTGAATTGTTTCCACCTAAGATTCCTGTCTTGTCGAAACCGTCATACATTATTGTTCTGTTCGCTAGAACTAGATTATATACTGAATGTTACGATTGTGAAAGACCAGGAATGGAAATGGAGATATATAGAGAACTTTTCAATCATTTGAAGATAAAACCGAAATACGTAGAGGGGAAAACCATTGAAGATTTGGATTCTTTTTGGTTCAAAACTTATGACATCATGATTGGTTCTTTTTTCTCAGAGATAAGTTCCTACAAACTTTACGCGCTTACGGTGTCCTATGTTAACGATAAGTATAACATCTATTATGCACGTCCAGCGAAGATACCAAAATGGCGTTTCTATTTCAATATTTTCAGCCCAGATATATGTTTTTCTTTTATTTTGGTTTTACAGCGATGTCTGTGATATGGATGTGTATATCTGTTTCAGTCGTTGGCAGAAGAAATACATCTTTAAATTTTTTCAATTTCTTTACGGGGCGTATATCTAGGTTCAATAGAATTGGACTTTCCAGAGAGGTACTTGAGATTTTCCTCATATTCTTGTCTTTTTTCACGACAGCCTTTTTCAATACCCGTCTTATGTATTTAATTAGTGGAGTCAACTATGAGAGAGGTATTGAATCCTTACAGGACATTATAGAGAACAAAATACCTATCTCAGTTTCAAGTAAAGGGTTGAAGAAACTTTTGAGTGATTCCGATAAGCTGAGGAATTATCCTGGGGAACTCATCAATCAGGTTGGAAAAGAATATGACAATTTTGTGGATCATATTCTCGAATGCAAAAATGAAGCATTTATGGTATCATCCTCAGAAATGCGCTACCTAGTATCTATTCATAGTGATATGAAAAAATTCAGGGTAGTAGAACAAGGATTTTATACAGTTAATTTCGTTGGATATCTGCGGAAAGGAAATGTTTTTTATTCTATTCTCAACAATAATTTGAACCGCATGATCCAATTTGGAATTACCAATAAAATAATAAATAGTTACAAAAAACAAGATTATGTTCAATCGGATATGGAACCCACAAGAAGTTTGAGCATGGAACATATAATTGCTTCAATTATCATTTATTCATTGGACTGATAGTCAGTGGTTTTGTTTTCATTTTTGAACGTATAAGAGCATTACAATTATCAAAGGAATTCTAAAGATTTTTGTGGGCTCAAGTGTCAGCAGCATCACTCAGTGTGTTTTCTTACCATATCAGTACAGAATTACTTATAACCTCTAAAACGTTCACAGCTTGAAATTTGCTATAGAGGTGTATTTCCCAAATAAATACATATGACTTTCTCATCAAATGGTTCTTCTTTAAATTATAGGTTTTTTTACCCCTACAATACACAATAACTTCCGACATAAATTGTAGGTGCGTTGTAACTAGTGTTTTTTTACGTCCAACAATCATGAGAACCCTAGAAAAACATTATTTAATGGGGGGTATTATCCCAAGTGCATTCAATTCTTCCGGAAAAACTCGAAAAAACGAGTTTCTTAGTAATTTGTTTTAACAAATAGCATGAGCGAGAGTGGTTCTAAAAATCCAAGTCGAAGATGAGGATTTTTCCCCTTTCGCGAATGTTATTTGCTGAAACAGATTACTCAGAAACGAGTGTCCCAATTTTCCACAGAAAAAATCATACGATGATTAGAGAGTTTTTTTTTCCATTTTATTGAGGTTTACAATCTGCTTCTGTGAAGTATTAAGCAAACATGTTGAATGTTATAGACATGTAAGAAATATAAATTAGGTAATTATCAATACTCCTTCATTATTCTTTAATTCAGGTCGACTGGCCTGGTTCTTTTCAATATTCTGATATTGAATGGACTTTCAGCTAGCTGATTTATGAGGCTGTTTTCGTGGCCCTGTAGGTTCTGCTGATATTTGTTGAACCGGTTTCTTATCTCTTCTTCGATGAATGGTATTCCCAGATCATTGTAGATGGTGAGATTGGAGTTGGAGATGTACCAAGGTGCGTCTGTTAGGGTGCGAAGTATTTTTGATTGAGTTCTTTGGATGATGTTTTCGTTGGATGGTTTAACGCATCCCCAAAACTGGATGCCGTAGGTCCAAATTGGTTTGATTATTGCCTTATATATGGGTGTTTTATTCTTAAAGGATAGTTTTAACTTCCTACCTATAAGCCAGTACATGCTGCGGATTTCCAGATTGTTTCTTCGCTTGAATATATTTCCTCCAGTTCAGACGTTGGTCAAGATGTATGCCAAGATATTTCGCCTCAGTGCTGACTGGGATTTGTTCGTTGTTTATTCTGACCGGGTGACATGAGCTTGTTTTGTTAGTAAATATGACATGTACTGATTTAGTTTCATTGATTCTTCTTCTTCTAGTTCAATCAAAAGTAGCTGAAGATATTCCGAAGCTATTTCAGCATTCTCGTGAGATGACAGTACTGTTACGTCTTCTGCATAGGTAGCTATCGTGGTGTTAGGATGTGTTAGTAAGTCAGATGTGTAATGTACGGAACATGAATAAACATTTTATTATACAGCATTGGAACCTTCAAGTTTGTCGAACTTGCATGAAATTTTTTCGGTTAATTTTTCAAGAAAAAATACTGGCAGCTGAGTTGCCAATTTAAAAATAAATTTTTAACTGAAAATTCATATTTGACACACCAATTCTTGAAAGCGATTGGTCAAAATCAATAGGAAGGAAATAATCCATATAAAATACGATTTTGAAAATGAATGAGGATGATCACGATCGCCGAGTCCAGTTCTGCGAACTGATCAATCAAATGATAAACGTTAATAAAAATTGCATGTTCGATACCTGTTTTTCGAACGAGTGTATTTTACCCTGAAAAAACTCAGGAAACCATTCTCACTCTGAATTATATGGTGATTGAAAATAAGCTTTGGGATATCATTCTTTTCACCAAATTAATTCGGACAGAAGTGTGTACAGACACTACTGGTAAAAAAAAAATTATTTTCGATTGAAAAACAGAGTGTTCTGATGCGTACTGATAACCTACCGAAAGGGAAATAAATATCTTGTAGGGTATAGAAAATATTCCAGAAAAACCAAATTTTTTTATTTCAACACCAAGAAACAATGCGTCAGAGACCCATAGTTCATAAAAACTTTATGTCATAGAATCATCTAAGGAAGAAGATCCAGAATTTTGGGCATCATATTCTGAAACATCCGGTATACATCCTTTCGTAATCAAGAGCAAGCAAAAATAAAACTTGAAAACTACTTGAATCATAGAGGATTTCTTCTTTGATGAATCTCTATATAGTAAAGAGCAAGCAAAATATTATGGATTCTGCCGAATTCAAGTGAGCCAAATTGAAATTATTATTTTCGTTAACGGTTCGTATATAGTCATATACGCGATGAATTAATTATTTCACATATTGTGAATGAAGATAATCGAAATATTTTTATGTAGCTATTTATTAATATTTTATGACTTTTCAACTTTCAGGTTAGAGAACCTATTCGTCAAACTGAAAAATCAGTTTTGAAGTCATAGTTTCTGTCATAATTTCGGAGTTTGTTCCTGATTCTCTATTTGTTGTTTACAAAAAAGAGATATACATTGTCGGTATTCCAATTTGAGGGTTTAATAGGAGTTATTGTATTCTTATCCAGTTCAAATTCAAAGTCTTATCTCAATGATTCAATTACCACCTATAAAAGCAACAAGAATTCGGAGGTGTGAACCGATATAAATTTATTTCAATTATATTATTTACCTAATTTTTTTTCAGACATAAAAAGCGTCCAATACCTTTTATTCGAAGCTCCATTTTCAAAAATGGTTTGACCTGGTTCGATTTGGACTCAGTAATAGACCCCTTTAATGCATTGCATAAATGTATACCGCTGTACCAGCAAGTTGAAGATTATACATATTCAAGAAAAGAACTTGCTGATAGAAGGTAAGGTATGAACTACAACCTCAAGGTAAGATGTAAACATAGAGCTGCCCCTACTCGAGAATAGTACTGCATTGTAATCAACCAAGCTCTAGACTCTAGAGTTAGATGGAAAGCATTTCACTGCCGCACTGGAGTGAAGTAAGCAATAAGTTACATTTTGATTTCTACAGTTCCTAAATGTAATACAATATTTCTGTAGTTTTGCCATAGCTATAATTACCGGAATACCCTTAAGCAACAAGTAACTGCCATAAATACCATAAATTCAGTTTATGAACATCAAATCAGAATGAAAATGTGAATACGACGCATAGAGAAACTAAACACTAACAGACGATGTTACTAAACTGCCGGTTATCTGTAACAGAGTAGGGGAACGGTAGACCAATTATCCCAATACGGAATAAGAATACGGTACAACTTCGCAACGCCGGAATGTTGTTCACGTGCATCAGCAGATTCTACCTGGCTGCGTCAACAAATGCGTAAAGGCATCTCTAGGTTCATTTTTCAATCTCAGATCAGAGCTCTATCACTTTAATCATGGAATTCATTTGGTTTGTAGAATTTTCCTTCCAGTAAAAAATGAGTTCGATGAGGCTAATATGGTTGGATATTATGAAGAGTCAGCTTTTCAAATTAAGAAAAATATTGCTGGTAGATTATTCGAAATAGGAATTCATGAAAAATCATTGAAAAAACAATGGGAAGTACTGGAGCGTAATGAATTAGAATTCAAAGCGTCAGTAGCATCGTATGATAAGGTTAGTTTTGTTTTAATAAGAAAGATGTATTTGTTAATTGGTTTGAATTGAGCAGATGAAGAATCTAGATACTCAATATTAGCCATGGCGTCGACAACTTTTTTTTCACCACCTTGAAAAGAATTTTCATGTAATTTGTTTTCGAACCATTATCTCGACATAACGCTTCAATTTTCTTAAAGAAAATCTCCATGAGTGTGTTTGGTATAATTGATCAGGAAAATGAGACAAACTTATTGCAATAATGATATACTAAGAAAATCGATTTCGGCTCTAGGCCATCATCAGGTCAGCTGAAATAAGACATAGATGACAAAAAATAAATATAAACGATGATACATTATGTACAATTCACAAACTTTTTCAACAATAATTATGTTTGATATAAATAAACATTAAATAAAATAAATAAGGTTTGGACAGGTGTATCATAAACTCACCGTCAATGAAATGTGTACTTTCTAGAAACATTTTTAATCGATGATAATAATCGATGATATTTCCATAGAATATAACCATATTAACTTGAATAACTATAACATCTTGTAAATACATCTCAGAAGAAAAATATTATTATAAATCGTAAAAATGTTTCAGAAAGTACACATTTCATTGACGGTGAGTTTATGATACACCAGTCCAAACCTTATTTATTTTATTTAATTTTTATTTATATCAAACATAATTATTGTTGAAAAAGTTTGTGAATTGTACATACTGTATCATCGTTTATATTTATTTTTTGTCATCTATGTCTTATTTCAGCTGACCTGATGATGGCCTAGAGCCGAAATCGATTGTCTTAGTAAATCATTATTGCAATAAGTGTGTCTCATTTTCCTGATCAATACCGCTTCAAATATTTTATTAGGATTCCAGAAAACATGGTAATATTCAATAACTTCGATAAAATAATTCCATCCAATTTTTTTATGTTTCGGTCCACTTACATAGGTTCATTTCAATTATTACAACAGTTTAGCTTTTCGTCATGTACGCAAATAATTCTACTTATATCTTTTGTTACATGGACCTAAAAAATATTTCAAGAAAGAAACAGTCGGATATGTTCATACATACTACATACAATTTTTGGACATTTTCCTTCGTTAAATGAAAATAATCATTTTTAATATGAAAATATGGTAGTTCGTAAACGAACTGGTTGAAAAACATACTGTTTTTACAAATCAACTGAGCAAACAAAACGAAAACTTTTCCAAATGAAAAACGAAATCAGAATGAGAAACAATAAAGAAATTATATAATGTACCTAACACCGTCAATAAGTGGCAAGGTGCATGAAACAGCACCGGATTCTTAGTTGGTACCGAATTTTCTGTATAAGATATGACGTCATGGCAATGTGTATATTCCATCCTAGAATGATGGACATTGGACATTTAAGTAGCCTTGAATTTTGAGGCGCAGCTTCATTTTAGATCCAAAAAAAAGTGACTATAATTTTTCGTGGATTGTATCTTGGATGAAAATATATATGTTTACCTAAAGATATACTGCGTTGGTGATTATAATGATGGACACAAATCTCTGACAGTGTATATATTTTTTCAAGATAAAAGGTTGGGTATTATCTATTCGACTGATTGTGAAATTACTTCACTCTGACTTAATCGATCAATAGAAACTTTGCATAGCAGATTTTGCATCAAAAAATGATGTCATTCGGCTACTATAGGTATTTCGTGAATACGATCATTGGTTAAATTTCTTATCAATTCTAATAATTTTCAATACCATAGACATTGAGAAATATTCATAACCAATCGGTTAGTATTCAAAAGTGATTGAACTATGAACAATGAACAAACGAAGAGAATGGTCAGAATTCGTATAAGTACATTTTTCTGTCATTACTGTTAACAACAAACGCATTAATTCCTCAAATCAAAAATTTCGAGAGTATTATCTACTTGATTTCGATTTTTTTCAGCCGCTTGGGATGTGTATCATTTTGGATGGAGTATAAAATGTTTTTGTTATACAAGGTTTCCTTTTGACATCATCGATATGCACTCAATAATCCTCATATATAAACACCATTTTTTTCAGTTTGTTGCCTCCAATAAGAATAAACGAGAGGTATCACATCGAAAACTTGTTTATTTCAAGTCAAGAACTAGAACTCTCTTGAAGAAGATAAGCATACTCAAGAAATATATTGACATCATACGAAAAATTATCATTGCGATGAGAGAAAACTACAAAAAACACAGAATGTATTATGTAATTATATAACAAACTAAACGAGGTGTTCCGTACGGAGTGGGACTACACGATATCAGTCTCACAACATTTCATTCCACAATCTTACCTTTCTATTTGCTCCGATAATTTTCTAAATCACTCCAATCGGTAAAAAGAGTTTGGCATATTAAATAAGATGACCTTTGCAGTTGACCATCCACGAGAATTGAGTAACCAATTAGAAAATTAACATATTATATACAATTTATTATATTTATATTTCTATATTATACACAAATCAATTTCGAATGAAATTCGAGAAATCATTCATGTTCTTTGATTGCTACCAGTAAATACCGCGGTCAATTATAGACTTCCTGGCATATGTTCAAAATTAAATTCAATCAGTTGAAAGGTTTGCGTATTAGTTCAAAAGTAGAACATTGTCAAATACAACGCTCATCAACTGATTATGCATCAGTTTGGAAGTGATAACGATTACCCGTCAAATGGAAAAGTTTTAACAGTATTATTATCAGACATCTATTTCGTTGGTCTTTCTTCTCCGAGAAGAAATACATTTAGTATAATTCTTCATTCTACATTCAACCGATTATATTATAGAAACTGATTAAAAACAAGGAAAGTACTGATATGATAATTCAGTTTGTGAATATACAGGGTCTCTATAAATAATTATAACAGAGCAGTTGAAGTTGGAATATTTTGAATATCCATATTCTGATGTAAAACATCATTTGAACAATTGATACTGCGAGTTTAGGCTTGTCTTGCCGAAAGGAATAAAATAATCTGATTGGAATTATAAATTTGTGAACTTCGCATAAAAACCATAATTAAAAATATTTCCAAAACAACCTACGATGTTACAATCATTTATGAAGACCCCGTACGAAGCATTGTCGAGCTCATAATTCCTACATATGAAAACAATCTCAACAATTGTCTTTATTCTGAACATCCTGAAAGTATCGAAAACAACATCGATATAATGAATCTACAGACTGTTTCAGGAAGAAACATCCATCGCCGATACTCATGTTTAAATTATCATTAATTTTTAACCCCTCATCCTTCAGCTCACTGAAAACCTTCATTTTAAAATAGTGTACAGCTTGTGAGATCTCATTTCAAATAAATACCAAAATTGAACTGTAATGTCGAATCCAAAATAATATTCCAAATCACAATACGTTAGGAAGCCATACCAAAATGTCAATAAAAAAAAGATCTTCCCAAAAGTTTTAAGTCAAATCCCTTGTAATTTAGAATATCATGCCTACTAGAAAATATGTGCGTTCAGACATTACATTTATGTTTTTTTTCAATGAATAAATCATATATGGAATCAGTTGTAACAATGCGGTTTATTATCATGAAAGTTCCAAGCAGTAGGTACTGTAGAAATTAAATGCATTAAAATTGAAGCTATACTCATAGGATATTTTGATAATCAGCGTTGAGTCTGTTAATCTCTTTGCTCCTACGCAGGAGGATTTTTATTTATTCATATTCCGGAAACAGAAGGAACCTCTTTTCTGTATATGCCTTCTAATTAATTAATCCTTACATCGGGTCTGCCCCAAGGTCCATGACCATGTATCAATTCTTTAGAAATAGAAATCATAATAATACCGAATCCTTTCTTGCCATCGATTTTGGAGGCAAGGATGTTTTATATTCCAACATATAAATGCAAATTCCTAGTTTGGTATCTTCAAAGAAAATAATGATGATGAATAACACTTACACATGTTAACACACAATAACAGAAAAAATACACAAATGGATGATCCTAATTTACAAAGTGCCCCTGATCGGTGAAAACTCAGAAGAAGCGTACTTTGGTTCCGTATTAGAGCAAGAGCCCGTGAACGCCAGACCTTCGTTATTTTATAAAAGCTGAAAACTTGTCTACGCATGCTCCCAACATAGGTAAGAACGATGGACCATTATGAAGTTTGGGCTACCCTGGCTTTGGCAGGTAAAAGGTATTAAAGGGGTGTAAAATACTGATCTAATTTCGTCAAATTATAAAGTGTGATTTTTTGATATTACCTTCAGAATATCATTAAAAATCACGTCATTAATTGCCAGACACTTACTATAGTGGCAATATTCTGAAGGATATATCAAAAAATCACACTTTATAATTTGACGAAATTAGATCAGTATTTTACACCCCTTTAATAACGTTTACCTGCCAAAGCCAGGATAACCAAATTTCATAATGGTCCATCGTTCTTACCTGTGTTGGGAGCATGTGTAGACAAATTTTCAGCTTTTATAAAATAACGAAGGTCTGGGGTTCACGGGCTCTTAGACTATATCTCTTTTTACTAAGAGTATAAGGGGCTTTTGTATCTTTTAACTGGCATATACATAAACATACATCCTCTTTCGTACCTACATGACAACCTATATTTGGAATACATGAACATGTTTTGTCGATTGGGATATATAAATTTGAACGAATGAAATTTTTCAAGTGAGGTATTCATAATGAAACGAAAATCGACAATTAAGAAAAATATTTAATTCATCAGAGTAAATATTTTTTTATTGTATTCAGGTTGATCCAAAAATTCAACCTCATTCGGCAGTTCTCAGAATTCTATGATCGCCATTGGTTATATATATATATATATTCTTTTGAAATTGAGAGCTAACATAATATAATACATAAAACAAAAATTAAAATCCCTAACTGAGGTTAGTGCAAAAACGGGTACCATACTATTTTTTTCGTATGATACCAGAGCTCAGGGAAAAAACCTCAGTACAAAAAAAACCCTGTCTCGCCGTTCCAACAAAATAACACTTAAAAAACTATTCGAAATATTGAAGGATTTCTTCTTTATTTATTCCAACCATTGGTTATAACTAAGCTCAAATTTAAGGGAGTATGCAACTTATTCAATTCTCAATTTCCCCAGCGCGTGAACTCAACACCGGATTTGAATTTCACGATTGTGGCCTCTCGCTCAATCAGATTAGGTATATTTACGACGGTGAGAAATCACTTATTTCTGATTGGCCGATTGGTATGGCATTTGACGTTTCCTCGAAACAACGAGGAGTTGGAGGAGTGAGTTAACTCGATCAATTATTCCTGAAATTCTGAAAAAAGTTCAACAAGCGTTTGTCTCTACGTAAGACATCGCGTGAGCATTAACGGGCAGCATTCTCATTATTTATTCTAACTTACTTACATCCAGAGTTTTGCGGCTTTGAAATTTTAGTTTCATTTGTTTCTATTCATTGCTGAAGTTTTTTGCCTATGAAGATTTTCTTGATATAATATCCAAGATTCCAAAACTAGAAGCTTCCTTTTCTGTTTTAAACTATTCACTCTCCTTACAGATAATCAGAATCACATTTCCAAATTGAGAATTGAAATATGAGAAAGAATCTAAATCATATAAACAAACTAGAGTAGTATATATTTTTTCAGAAGCATCGGCCAGCAAAGTAAAAAAATTTTTTTTGACAAAGGTTGAAGCCACTGACAGGATAAAGGTATTGTGCAGAATCATCAACCATGTTAACTAGGCCTTTTCTACGTTCATTTCCTTGTGGATTGTATATTATTATTTCAAATTCTTGTGTACTCTGATGTAATAGTTTGATTTCATCGGAGTACAAAACAAATAGCTCTCTGTAAAAAAAAAGTTTCTGAACATCTACATCAAGTTCACGTTACCACAAATATAGTCCGTTCACGAAAGGTTGAGCCGTCAGTTGGCCATGACAATTTGACATATTCCACTGTGTATATTGAAATTTTAGGTTATTTTTTTATTTTCTTGTCAGATTGATACGCAATGTTGTCAATCTTGCATAGAGTTCTCTGATAACAACACGCAAGCTCGTCGGACGAGGCCGAGTACATTCGGCAACGTTGACTTTATTTTACTCTATGACAGTAAATAATGCAAACTTCAAATAAATAAAGAAACGCCTACTATGTGCTCAACCTTTCGTAAACGGAGTATACTCGCCCGTTCAGAAACTACTGAGCGTATGATGAATCATTTCATTGTTATAGTCTGAATGTAACAAACATCAGGGATATCTTGTAAGTCTGTCTCCTATGGAACACCCTACGAGCAAATAGTTGATTGGTCATTTTTATGGTTCATAGATTCCTTTATCAATAAATTGACACTTCAATGTACGTTTTAGTTGTTTTGTTCTGATGTTGCCCATGCAGCTGGGTCGAAAAATCCATTATATATTTTGGACAGATATGTATCAATCAAGGCATTGGAAGAATATGTTCATGAAAGACTTTTCAAGATGACAGAAAAATACGCTTCATCGTACGCCGAATTGGTATGTATAAGTATTTTGTAGTTGCATTCAAAATCTTCACATTCTCTGATGTGGCTTATAGAGGCAGTAAAACGCTAACTCACTGCTGTCAGATGTTGATGGAAAGGATTTAGCTATATTATTATGTTATCAAAACATTTTTTCAGTGTTCCCTAACTGACAAGGGAGACAACCCCCTTCACTGGACCAGAACCTTTTTGCGGCTTCCCAGCCAGCCATCAGGCAATGGCTATTAAGGACTGGGAACAAAAGAGAAAGCTTATGTACTGGCGTACGACCGATGGTCAAAGGCAAGCTAGGTCACTTCTCTTTTAAGGAGAGCGTCCACCTATCGGCAGCGAACGCAGCGGACGCAGCGGATTTTAGAATTCTTTGTAAAATATCCGATTCGTTTGGCGCGGGCAGGTGGACGCGCTTGTATTAGTTTCTATACAAAGGATTCTAAAATCCGCTGCGTCCGCTCCGCCGCTGCGTGCGCTGCCGATAGGTGGACGCTTACCTCGAGTGGACCAAGAAGTTCTCTAACTCAGCAAATTGGAACTGAGGAAACTGACGGGCGCTCTCACTGGGCACTGTCCCGTGAGGTATCACTTAAAAAACATGGGAAAAGCGCCCGATAATACATGTCGCTTCTGTCAGGAAGCCACCGAGTCAGCCAGACACCTGCTATGCGAGTGTGAAGCTGTTCAGCAGAAACGGCTACGGCATCTTGGTTCCTGGTTCCTAAAGCCTGAACAAGTAATGGATGTGGCCCCAGAAAGGTGGTGAAGTTCATTGAGACTTTGCTGCCTGACTGGTAAACAGCGCAGGGATGCACAATAGATCTTAAGGTCAAGGTGCTCGCAAGGTCGGCTTTGATCTTTCGCCCCTCCTATAATCTAATCTAATCTAACTGCCTTATATGGGTGGAAATGCTTTTTCAATGGAGGGACAAATCTTCTTTAAATATTATATAATCAACGATTATAATAAAGTATACAATGACAAGTTCTTAAAAAAATTAATCATATGTCAACTTGACTTTTTCAACACTAGTAATGGAAGGGACATATTAGGGGCGACTGTTGAAAACTGCAAGAAAATTATTCAGTAGTCGTGGATGACGTACTTGTATTCTACCCGCTTATAATGGCTTTTATTCACTCGATGATTTAAGCCACTCGCCTGCAGCTCGTAGCCTTTTAAGTTGTGCCTAGAAATCATTAAACGATCGTTGCATATAATATACTATATTTTTTCTCCTTGTATTTCACAAATGCATTTTGAACTGAAGAAAATAAGTGTCAATACCAACGTCCCACCGGCGCCGATCTGATGTGTCCTTAATAAATGCTGACGAAAATGTTATTTGTACGCTATTGACACTTCCGAAATTATGTCGTCTGTAATATGATAAATTTAACGAAGAAACTTTTATATGCTTATTCTTCTGAGTTAAGGGCTGACAAAAACACATTATGAGAAAAGATACATTCATACGTATGGTTATAATTGTAAATTTAGTGACACAATATACAAAAACGAATATTCATCCCTCTGTCGAATATTTCATACGAAAAATTAGTAGCTAATCAATATCAGCTTCGAAAATACACACCTTTTTCGAATTGAAAAAAAAACATTTTTTGTGAATATCTTAAGAGCCCTCTGTTGTTCAGCTGTGGTGAGCAGTTTTCAATTTTCTATTCCCAATTCAATGGTGAAGGTTGGTGAAGATTTTGAAGGGTTAGTAAATATCACTTTTACGCTAATGTAAAATGTACGATTTTTAAATCCCCATTCGAACCACTCATGTACCTAGTCTAAACAAAAAATTACTCTTGGTCATTAAATCAATTTCCATGTTGAAAAATGTGGTATATCTTCTGACTGTTAATAAAGACTTTTGAAAAATTTTTTCAAAAAATTCACCATGTTTTTTAACCAAAGTAGCATTAACTCAAAAACGGTCGACTTCAGATCGTATGACCAGAAGTAACACCCATAGACCCTTCAAGACCTTCACTAGTCTTCACATGATAGGACTCGAGAAAAAAATACGCTAAAACATAACCTATTATGACGGGAAAATGCTCACGAAAGTTTTCTGTTCGATCAAATGTCCTAGAGATATTCGCGAAATATGTTTTTTTTTATTTTAAACACTCCAAAACGTAGGGCAAGCTAATAAAATCATTCGTTCATATTTTTGAACAAGATATATCACCCTGAAGTTTGTCGCACTTATTCACTAACACCTTGTATACTTTCGGAGGTTAAATTGATTAGCGTATAACACATGGGCTGAAAAGTCCCGAGCCTAACAAAGAAAACACAATTTTTTGGTTCAAGATTAGCTTTATTCATCAACGTAATCTCCATTAAGAGCAACGCAATCATTCCAGCGTCGCTCTAACATTTCAATACCACTCTTGTAGAACGATTTATCTTTTGCCTCAAAATAGGCCTCAGTTTCAGCAATAACCTCTTCATTCGTGCGAAATTTCTTACCGGCGAGCATTTTTTTCAAGTCTGTGAATAGCCAGTAGTCGCTGGGAGCAAAATCTGGCGAATACGGTGGATGAAGGAGCAATTCGAAGTTCAATTCACGTAGTTTTGCCATTGTTTTGATCTACTTGTGACACGGTGCGTTGTCCTGATAAACAAATTTTTTTCTTTGCCATATGCGGTCGTTTCTTTGCAATTTCGGCCTTCAAACGCTCCAATAACGCTATATAATATTCACTGTTGATGGTATTTCCTTTTTCAAGATAGTCGATGAGTATTACACCATGCACATCCTAAAATACTGAGGCCATAACCTTTCCAGCCGATTGTTGTGCTTTCGGGCGCTTTGGACGAGGTTCACCAGTTGCTGTCATCTCAGATGAAGATCGTTTCGATTCCGGAGTGAAGAGATGGATCCATGTTACATCCATTGTAACATATCGACGCAAAAATTCCGGTTTGTTACATTCAAACATGGCCAAACACTGCTCAGAAGCATGAACACGTTCTTGTTTTAGGCGGCAGTAAGCAAACGCGGCACCCACTTTGAACAGAGCTTTCTCATATTCAAATGCTCATGAAATATAAAGCCAACACGTTCTTTTGATATCTTGACGATGTCAGCTAACTCACGCAACTTCACTTTTCGATCATTCCAAACGATTTTGTGGATTTTTTTGATGTTTTCTGGTGTTACCACCTCATTTAGACGTCCACAGCGTTCTGCATCATCGGTGTCTTTAAGACCACGTTTGAAGTCAGCAAACCAACGTTTGATTGTTGTTTCTGATGGATTGGAGTCCCCAAATATTTATCAAGCCATTGCTTTGCTTGAACGGTATTTTTTCCCATCAGGAAGCAGTGTAAAATCAAAACACGAAATTGTTTTTGATCCATTGTTATGAAAATGAAAATGGAAAAAAACTCTTAACACAATAACTCACCACTTAATGAATCGAATGTCATGAAATTTTTCAGCTATTTTATGTAGGTAGGTATCAACTGAAAAAAGGTTACTGCAATAAAACTAGCGCCATTTATATGTTAGGCCCGGGACTTTTCAGCCCATGTGATAGTTATTATTTCATAATCAAATTAAAAGTGTTCGAAATATTCATTGTGTTTTCAATTAGGACCGAACGTAGCGTAGGTATATGTATGCATCTTATCTCGTATTTTCTCTTGTCAGCCCTAAATTCGAAAAAACAGATGCATATAGTCTGATGCCTTCTCGATCTAAATAAGCCACGAATTCGAATATAGGGGAGACAAAATTCAATGTACTCTCTGCTACTGGTTTCACGTAACAAATAGCAATAGTTTGGCTGATGTAGCAAAGTCAATAGCATGAAAAAGATATGCTTCAAGCTTCAACCAATCTGGTCCGCTTCCGTATTCTCCTTGCTTCACAAAAGTTGAAAAGCTTCAATAAACACATACATATTTCTATTTTATTCTGAAACGTAATGTCCATCTCGAATATTTCCAATCTTCATATCAAATCAAACATCAACTGGTTCCAGAAAAAAATGGAAGCTGAGAAAGAGGAGGTTTTCCATTCCTTGTTCATGCAATGTAATGAACTCAAAATGCGATATGAAGAAGCTTCGAAAAGAGCACTCAAGGCCAACAAACATATAACATAATACGTGACAGATGCTACATGCAAATAAAGTGTGCCCAGTCAACTATTGAAGGAATATCATCGTTATACAACAGTATACAAGCAAGAAGAATAGATTCAAGTCACATACCGAGCAAAAAAATATTTGAGCGTTTATTATACATAAATAGAACAATTGAGAAACTGGAAAATATTAGAATTTCCTGGAGTGTTGAAAATGACATCGTTGAGCCACAAAGAGAAGAATCATTAGAATCCAGTTTTTATATTTCATCTCAATTATGATTCAGCAACTTTCAAAAGTAGTTCAGGAGAAGAAGACTGGGAAGATGCACGTTCGAAGAAAGAAAGTATTTATTTGGTAGAAGAAATAATGCCTGATGAGAAAAGTAATTCACAATTTGAAGCACATGAGACATTTGAAAATGAAAATGTACCTCATAAAAAACTACACGTTACAGTTTATTTGACGAAGCTGAGTTACTACCTAAAATAGAGAAACAAAATAATTGGGCAGATTCAAAAAGAACCACCTTTCGCAACTCATTGGTGAGCTACAAATCGATCACAAAATCATCACTGAAATTGCCGGATATCAGACTTTCAACTGACCAATCAAAGGAAAAGCAACTGTCAAGTTACGAGAAAAGGAAATTATTCGATAAAAAACGAAAACAAGCTGCGAATCAAAAGAAGCCATTTCATTTTTCACACCGTCTGGAAAGAAAGAAAAGACTCAAATATGAAGGATCAGATAGCTACCTTCCAGATATCAATTTAGGCTTAGGAAACTATGAGTCATATCAACCAGATTTTGAATTTTGATCGAGCTCGAGTGAAAAGCTGAAATATTTCAAATATCACTCAACCGAAATGATAAATATAATATAATTAAGTATATTAAGTTCGAAAAAAGTTTTTATATTTGTAGATGGAATATATCTATTATCATAAATGAAGATGTATACATATATTTATTATACTATACTAGTTTATTGAAATATATTTTGAAGTATGGTAATTTAATCATCTCCTTATATTCATCAATAGTTTTCGAATAGTGAACCGTGGGTTTGGGACTCTTTCCGTTGTATTATTGTCTCACTAATAACTTTTTCAGGGTCTCAACCCCTTTTACTTAAACGAGTGCTATATCGTTCTGCTCAAGTATCTGTAATTTTCGATTTTTGAGCGAAAAATGGTCCTAATTGATAGGTTTCGACTCCCTGATGACGAATCCATGGTCGAATTCAATTCTGTCCGTGGGGCCGGCAATCCGTTAGCACGATAATTTTTGAAGAGGTTGTCCTGGAGACTTTAAATTTTCAAGGTGAGTGTCTTTCAGTGGTGTCGAAGGTAGAAAACTGTGAGGTCAAATTTGAATTTTCTACTTTGCACGCAAAGATCACCATATTATTATAGTCCAGTCAAATAAGCATTTAACCTGTGAATCTGTAAATACTTTTATAATGACTCCCTAAAAGTTGTCTTAAAACCTCATATGGTAGGGTGTGAGCAACTATTAAATTTTGAGGTCAAAGGTCACAAAATTGTTTTTTTGCGCTTTTTTTGAAAATATCTCATTTCCTATGGGTTTTTTCCTATTTTTAGTACTTATCAATATTGTAGGATACAAAATTCTCTACAAATTTTGTTCGAAAAATATTTCGATAAGGTTGACGGTTTTCGAGATAGAGAACGGAGAGCGCGCGGTCATAGCATCACTTCAGGTCAACCGGCGCCCCCTGTCGAAAACGCTCAATATACAGTTGATGAACTATCGCTTAATCAATTATTATGAATATTTGTCAATTTTTATTGACTATTATGTTATATCTTATCATTTTTTTCTCAACCTATCCACTGTTTATTCATTATCAATTAATTTAACAACGCTTACCTACCCATGTAATTGGAGAATTGTTAATGAAAATATATTAATTCTATTCGAATTTTAACCTTATTGATAGTAGTTACTTCTTACATGATGAAAAAAAAAACAAATAAATAATGAATTAATCTTTTTATTAAAATATCATTCAATTCATTTATTTTTCTTGAAAGTAAAAAATGAAATAAAGGGTACAAAAACTACAATTTACAATTTAAATCATCTTCTTCCTCTTCATCGTCGTCTTCTGGCTGCTGGTAAATTTCAAAATGGTCTTCATTATCGTCTTCAACGACATTTGACTCAAGTTCTTCCATGATTTCGGGGTCAAAGGATCCATCTTCGTCAATGTCGCTCTGATATGGTAGAGCATTGAGACAAGCTTGCCCATTACATTGTCCACAAGCTAAAGAGCATTGCAAGCCCGCTTTCCTGCATCCGCATCGCGAACCACAACCACTCTTGCAGTTGCAGAAAATTATATTCAGCAAATTTTCTGGAGCAGGAGGTAAAATTGTCATAATAGGCTCCAGAAAATCATTTCGCATTGCCCAACCCCATACTTGGGTTTCCAAATCATGTCCTAACCAAGTTTGAACTTGATAATATACTCTTTTGAAATGTTGATGAGCAGCTGCACTTGTAGGTGGAATATTTGAAAGCTGCACAGGTTTATAAAGTTTTGTAGACTTGACGTAATGCCTATTGCGAAGATGATTGAGACTTTTCACCCATTTCGGAGCATTATAGACTGGTTTGAGGTCCACTCTCTAATAACCCCTAGGCCGAACAATTTTCTTCCTCAAATGCTGCAGCTAGTTCATCCAAATTTGTCAGTTTCTCAAAAACTTTCACAAATGCAAGTGCAGCTGCTCATCAACATTTCAAAAGAGTATATTATCAAGTTCAAACTTGGTTAGGACATGATTTGGAACCCCAAGTATGGGGTTGGGCAATGCGAAATGATTTTCTGGAGCCTATCATGACAATTTTACCACCAACTCCAGAAAATTTGCTGAATACAATTTTCTGCAACTGCAAGAGTGGGTGTGGTTCGCGATGCAGATGCAGGAAAGCGGGCTTGCAATGCTCTTTAGCTTGTGGACAATGTAATGGGCAAGCTTGTCTCAATGCTCTACCATATCAGAGCGACATTGACGAAGATGGAACCTTTGACCCCGAAATCATGGAAGAACTTGAGTCAAATGTCGTTGAAGATGATAATGAAGACCATTTTGAAATTTACCAGCAGCCAGAAGACGACGATGAAGAGGAAGAAAATAATTTAAATTATAAATTGTAGTTTTTGTACCCTTTATTTCATTTTTACTTTCAATAAAAATAAACGAATATAATGATATTTTTCAACAAAAAAATGTATTCCTTATTTATTTGCTTTTTTATTATGTAAGAAGTTACTACTATCAATAAGGTTAAAATTCAAATATAATTCCTATATTTTCATTAACAATTATCCAATTACATGGGCAGGTAAGTGTTGTTAAATTGATTGATAATGAATAAACAGTGGATGGATGAAAAAAAAAATGATAAAATATAACATAATAGTCAATGAAAATTGACAAATATTCATAATAATTGATTTAGCGATAGTTCATCAACTTTATATTGAGCTTTTTCGACCGACGGCGTCGGTTGACCTGAAGTGATGCTGTGACCGCGCGCTCTCCGCCCTCTATCTCGAAAACCGTCAACCTTATCGAAATATTTTTCGAACAAAATTTGTAGATAATTTTGTATTCTACAATATTGATAATAACTAAAAATAGGAAGAAACCCATAGGAAATGAGATATTTCTAAAAAAAAGCGTAAAAAACCGATTTTTGTGACCTTTGACCTCAAAATTTAATAGTTACTCACATATGTAGGTTTTGAGACAACTTTTAGGGAGTTAATATGAAAGTATTTATAGATTCACAGCTGGGTATCTCGAATTCCGAGATTTTGGCCAAATTTTGTATTATTTGACTATTATGTGGTCATGAAACGCGTCAACTCACCTCAGAAAGCACTTCAGAATGTCTCGAAGAACTTGTGCGGTTTATATAGATAAGCGATTTATTCTTAGTCCAGCTCTCCATGTAACTTTTCAAGGGATAGCATTCCATATTGTATTCTTGTAAATAAGTATCAAATTGGTTTTATTGGCAGGAACAAAGTTTGTAAAATTCCTTATCGTTTTTAATTGAAAAGAAAAGAAGAGTTCTAGGTATGTACAGTCCATTAAATTAGCAACAGTGAGTTCGGTTCCCACATGCATCGGTTAAGTTCGTTAACCAGCCATATCGTATTCCATAAAATATGGCCATTCAATATTTTTGTTCCTCAATTTATTTCAGACAAAACGGAACCAATCTAAATACAATTATGTAGATGCATAATAGCATTTCAATATTTCATGTAGCTATGCAAAAAGCTCATAGCCAGCATTATTATGCCATAGTGTTGACATAACCATAGAAAATTCAGTTAGAATATTGAAAAGAAGAAACTTCATACATCCATAAAAAGACATACGATTCACTTTGAAAATAAAAATTAATATTGAATATTCCTACAAAATTTCAAGAAGATCGCATTATCGGGACCACAGAAAATTCAATTGGAATATTGACAACAAGAATCTCTATATTTCCATAACAAGATATCCGATTCGAGTGAAATTCATTTTGTACATGAAGATCAACATACTGAATGTTCATGCAAAATTTCAAGAGGATCGCATCATCAGAACCATAGAATTCAATATTTATAATTGTCTAGTTTTTATATATTTCAGTTTTTGAATAATTTCCAGAATATTTTTCCGATCGTGCTGAGTTATTGCATTTATATATTTAGTATCAATCTCAACTCATGTAGAAAATTTTCAGGTGAAAGCTTCATTGCTCCACTAATGAACGAGCAATCGCACCTGCTCAGAGCTTCTTCGAATTTCTTCTATTTTAGTTTGGTTCAAAAAACTATTTCTAGCAAAAGTATTGAATTTTTTTTTTGATCAGTTTCTTGTCACCATTAAAAAAAGTAAGATTCTATAGTGACGACGAAGCATTATCTTTAATAATTATATTTTAGACGAAGTAAATTCACATTCACAGTTGTACAGAAATTTTGTTTGTATTTCGTGCTTAGAAAATTCGTGTTTTCATGGCGCATTTGAGTGACACATTTGACACTCTCATGCGCCATTTAACGCTCTCAATACAAAAATAGTTATTTATTATACAAGGAAAAAAAGTATTTTTTCCTGTGTATAATACACTATGTTTTTTTCTGTGACAGGAAAAACGACCATTTAATAGTGAAAGAAATATAACTTTTCACGGAATTACTTTTCTCAATTAATTTTTTTTTCGTCACAGAAAAATATCTATTTTTATAAATTCGGATTGCGAAATTGAAAATACCATGTATATTCCGTTCACAAAAGGTTGAGCCGTCGGTTGGCCATGGAAATTTGGCTTATTCCACTGTGTATATTGAAATTTTAGGTTATGTTCTTCATTTTCTTGTCAGATTGATACACAATGTTGTCAATATTGCATAGAGTTCACTGATAACTAGCAAGTTCGACGGACGAAGCCGGGTACATTTGGCAGCGTTGACTTTGTTCATCGTTATGACAGCAAATACTGCCAACTTCAAATAATGAACAAACGCCTACTATGCGCTCAAACTTTCGTGAACGGACTATATGCATTGAAGCAAAGTAAACAACACTAATACAATGCAGGACTGTGATTCGAAGGCAACACGGAGAATGAGTCCATCGTGGGCAAATGGTTACGTGACAAGCCGAGGGATTTATACAAAGAAGCATTCGGTCGCAAAAGTGTGTAGAGTGTGACGAAGACTATCCAAAAGACCTGTAAAAAATATCCGCCGTGTAACTTAACGATGCAATTTTTCATAACAAAACTCCGGTTTTTATTTGAACCACCCACGTACTATAAGATAATTAAAAAATTACCTCTGGCTACACTTGCATCCGAAGCTCAAAGGACACGAAATAGCGTCATGGTAAATTTTCGTCTAGCATCTAACTATTTTGAGTATCTAAAACTTGCTATTCCAACAACGCATATGGCGGAAATGCATTGACAGAAGTGTTTTGGCGCTACGCCGACTGATGCGAAGTTTTCCATACCTACACAATGTCGGAGTAATTAGTAGGTCGTTCACGAATTCGTAACAACTAAGTGGAAAGGGCTGGGCTGTTATTTAGGTCGAATGCCATAGAGGGTGACAATACTGCGGCAACGTGGTAAGTACGACAGGGGATATTGAAGTATTCTCCGTGCGGCTTCAGTATTCGGAATTCATTTGATTGACCGCATATTATGGTATTGACGTGACTGTGCTTGTTTATTTTGGATTTTACCAGGCTTTTAATATGTTTGATCATAACATTCTTCTTTCTATACTTCACTATGTAGGTTTTGATACTTCGGCGTGTGAGCTGGTGCGATCTTTCTTGATAGATATAATTCAGAGAGTTAGAGTGGTTTATGAAGGGGAGTTCTCCGACTGTTTAGTTCGGTCACTGGCGTTGGACAGGGTACCATTATTATTGAGACCTCCTCTACATCATATATACAGGGTGATCCAGATCGTAACCTAGAAATTTTAACCAAATATTCGATATCAAATATAAGCCCTAGTTTGTTATAGAAACATTTGTCGAGAAATGTTTCCTCTCCGAGATACGGGGTGTTAAAATTATAGAAGAAAAATGTTTTTTATTTATAACTTTCACAGTGCTCGAAATATTTTCATGAAATTTGAGACATATGTTTTGAGCGTCAAGGAGGACTTTTTGCATAATATCATTTCTTTATCGTTCTACCAGTGGCGTACGTACTGCAGCGAGATTGAATATTTTCAGAAAAAAAATGATATGCCACTGACATAACAATAATGAATCCTCATTTAATTTAGAGCAAATTCGGTCTCTTGACTTTTTGCTGTACGAGGCACCGTTTCCGGTTAAAAATATAAACACACTCTCATGCATAAAGAAATCGCCAAAATTTGATAAGGTATGTTAGGTACATAATGATAATAAGACTATTTTTGCGAACGAAGCGTGGCGATTTCTTTATGCATGAGAATGTGTTTTATTTTTCAACCGGAAACGGTGCCTCCTACAGCAAAGAGTCAAGAGACTGAATTTATTCTAAATTGAATAAGCATTTAAATAGTAATTTTTTTGTTGGATGGACCACTGGCGTATTATTTTCTTATCTGAAAATATTCAGTTTCGCTGCAGTACGGACGCCACAGGTAGAATGGGAAAGAAATGATATTATGCAACAAATGCTCCTTGACGCCCGAAACCTAAGTCTCAAATCTCATGAAAATATTTCAAGCAGTGTGAAAGTTTTCAATAAAAAACATTTTTTTCTATAATTTAAACACCTGTTTATATGACAAGCGGGGCTTATTTTTGATGTAGAATACGTGGTTAAAATTTCTTGGTCACGATCTGGAACACCCTGTACATTCCGATTTCCCGCAGTGTTTGCCATTGCTTCGCTGATGACGCGAAGGTATATTTTTCCTTTCGTGAAGAAGACTTGGGTCAAACTACGTCCATTATAAATAGAGAATTGGAGTCGTTTCGTCAGATCTCGACCGATCATTCCTTGAAACTGAACTTAGCCTAAGTGCTCAGTATGGATTTTTGGAAATGATAATCAGCGGAATGTTGTGAAAGATCTTGAAATTGGTGGTTGTCCTTTTCCTTACTTTGAGTCTCTGAGGAGTCTCGGATTGATCGTGGACCCAGGTTTGCGATTTGGGGAGCATATAACGTCGAAGCTCAGGTTAGCGTATGGAGGTTTGTAGAGTGCGTACAATCACCGACACTTCCTACCGAGACACACTATGAAAACATTGCTCGATACTCTCGTGCTGGCTCAGTTAAATTTCGGTTCCTCGGTGAATGGTCCTTGTTTGAGTGGGGTGGACGATTATCAGATTTAAAGCTACAAAACTCGTGCCTTCGTTTGATATATGGTGTGAGGAGGAGAGATCACATTACGCCCATTTTTAAGGAGATCGGGGTGGCTGAATTGCTGAATATGTCTGATAGATTTAAATTACAAACTATATCTGCTTTTATTATAAGATACTGAAGTCAAGATCTCCTACGTATTTATTTATATGAGGAAATAGAATTTCGTGTTGATGTTACCTTGTGAATTTGCGTAGGAGGATTATCTTAACTATTCCTCGACACAAAAAGAATTTTTAAAATATCGTTTTCATGTGACAGCACAAACTGTATTAATAGTTTTGATTATTTTGATACCTCATTAGCTTTATAATCGTTCAGGAAAAGTAAGGGTGTAAATCGGTAATCTTCTTCAACAGTTTTGAAATATTTCCATCGCGTATAAATTGTTTGGTTCAACCTTAAAATATGTTCAAACAAATTTTTTGTGGGTTCAGGTGCAGGTTATTGTCTTTTCTAATTTGATGAATATGATAGTCTATTTTGTTTTTTTTAATTTCGGCCTATATATATTCCGGTTCACTGGAAATCTGAGGTGATGGCCTTTTTTGAGACTCATGTGGTATATTTCATGTTATTATTCTCCTTGTAACATGTTACTGAATTTTGTGATGTCAACAATAAACGTCTATTATCATTATGATTATTATTTTGTCGATTGATTGAAATACCATAATCAGATCCCCAAATTGAAAAAAAACGTTATTGAAATTTGAAACTATTGATCTCATACACTGCTCTTACCATCGGAGTGCCTCAGGGTTTGATTCTGGGACCAATATAATTCTGATTCACATCAACGAATTACCAGCTTATATACCTTATATAGAATCCACACTATTTGTTGTTCATACAACTGTAGCAGTTAAGGCCCCGGATTCATAAACATCATTCGAACAAGCACGACAGCGCGGCAAAAGCTCTTGGATTGTTTTACTGCGAATGGTTTAGCTATTAATTTAAGCAAAACACACGACATGACTGTGACTCTGAGGCCATTAGATGATAGAGAATGTACGGTTGAATCAGTCTGGTTTCCCGGTGTCCATGTGGACGTTAGGCCCACGAAAAGGAGAACTATACCTTGCATTGTGACAAAACACTCATTATTAAGGACTTCCTAAGACTGGGAAATCCCAGCAGGTTCCTGGATTCTGCACGGTGTCTCTGTACAATAAACTTCCTGGTATGATGAAAAATCTGCCAATGAAGATGTTGGCAGTCAATGTATTTCATTCGGTCAATGAATTTTCAGATTTTACTTTAGATGAATATGAATATATATGAGCCTGTTCTGGCACTGTTCTCTAAGATATTTAGTTGTGGTTCCTACTTAATTATTTTATGAATTGTGAGAACAATGCTTGATATTGTAATTAATCACTAATGAATCACTCTCATTTCAAATGCAATTTCTCTATTGGCTTCGACTAAAGAATGGCAGAAAGAAGTAGCAGGTGTCCAGTATGGTGTTCCTGTTTGCTTAGGTGCAGTGTGAAGACAGGATAAAACTCAATTTTCGAATTCAGGTGAAAACAAATTTTTTCATAGAAAATATAATGAGAATTAAAAAAATATGCTTTGAAAAATTAAAGTATAAAAAGTCCATTTATTGACATAAATTATCCTCAAATCATTATACACAATAGGGCGATTATAGAAATGAAGTTTAGAATGTTGTGAAAAAACAGTGTCCTTTACACAATGTCGGAGTAATTAGTAGGTCGTTCACGAGTTCGAAACAAGTGGAAAGAGCCGGGCTGTTATTTAGGACGAACGCCATGGAGGATGACAATATTGAAGTGTTCACTATGCGGCTTCAGTTTCGGAATTCATTAGTCTTCGTGGTTTGATCTTGTGGATGTTGGCGATTGATTGAAATACCATAATGGGGTCTGAATGGGTCTTTAGATTGGGAAAAACGGTTATTGAAATTTGAAACTATGGACCTCATACTGCTCATTATAATTACATTCTCCTATTCGCTTTGAATGAAGAACGCCAGTAAGGAGTGTTAGGCCTTTCAGTTGGTGTCCAAAATGGTGTTCCTGTTTGCGGTAGCGTAGTGAACACAGGATGAAACTTCATTAATTATTGATGAAGTTTATGACATATTTTTTTTTTAAATCAGAAAAACATGCCTTGATAAATCAAAGAATAAAACGAGGTCCATATAATGACGAAAGTTATCCTTGAATCATAATACACAATAGGATGATTATTGAAATGGAAGATTAAAATTTTGTGAAAAAAACGTGTCCTTTACACAATGTCGGAGTAATAAGTAGGTCCTTCACGAATTCGAAACAGAATCAAAGGGCTGGGCTGTTATTTGGGTCGAATGCCATGAAGGATGACAAACTGCGGGTAAGTTCGAAAGGGATATTGAAGTGTTCACTATGCGGCTTCAGTTTCGGAATTCATTAGTCTTCGTGGTTTGATCTTGTCGATGTTAGCGATTGATTGAAATACCATAAACGGGTCTGAAAGGGTCTTCAGATTGAAAAAAAACGATTATTGAAATTTGAAACTATGGACCTCAAACTGCTCATTACAAATACATTCCTATTCGCTTTGAATGAAAAACGCCAGTAAGGAGTATCAGGCGTTCAGGAGTATCATTCATTTGGTTTCCAAAATGATAGGTAGTCCTGTTTGCGGTAGCGTAATGAACACAGAATGAAATTTCAATAAGGATTGATGAAGTTTATGACATAATTTTTATCAATGATAATAATATTTAGTTGTTTGTAATTTCATAGAATCCCATGTTGAAGTGTTGATGATACTCAGGAAGGAAAGGGTCTTAAAACACTTCTATTGAGATGATCCAATAAAGGTTCCACAAATAAAAGTGTTTTAAGACCCTTTCCTTCCTGAGTATTTAGTTGTTGTTTGTACTCAATTTTTCTATGACGTGTCAGCACAATGTTTCATATTGTTATTTATCCTAACTTATAAATGCTCTCGTTTTAAAATCAATTTTTCTATTCGCTTCGAGTAAAGAATGGCAGAAAGGAGTACCAGGTGTCCAGTATGGTGTTTCTGTTTGCTTAGGTGCAGTGAAGACAGGATTAAACTTCATTTTTGAATTCAGATGAAATTAAATTTTTCAAAGAAAATATATTGAAAATGAAAAAAATATGCTTTGAAAATTCGAAGAATAAAACGAGGTCCGTATGTCGACAAAAATTATACTTGAATCATAATATAACATAGGATGATTATTGAAATTGAAGGTTGAAATTTTGTAAAAAAAAGTGTCCTTTACATAATGTTGGAATAATAAGTACCTAGGTCATTCACGAATTCGAAACAAGTGGAAAGGGCTGGGCTGTTATTTAGGGCAAGTGCATGGATGAAGGCAATACTCCGTGTAAGTATCTACGAAAGGGATATTGAATTGATTATGCGTCTTCAGTATTTGGAATTCATTTGTCTTCGTTGCTTAGTCTGGCCAATGTTGGCTATTAATTGATTGAAATAGCTACCATTATCACGTTTTAAGAGTATCTTCAAATTGGAATCAATTATTGAAATTGGAAACTATTTACCTACGGCTTTTTGAGCGCACGTTCTACTTAAACGAGAGCTGTATCCTTTTGCCCAAATGTCTGTTTTCGAATTTTGAACCGAAAATAATCTCAAACGATAGGGTTCAACTCCCGGATGACGGATTAGTGATCAAATTCAATTCTGTCAGTGGGACCATCCGACCGTAAACACGATAACTTGTGAAGGGATTGTCCTAGACACTTGGGATTTTCAGGGTGAATTCGGTTCCCAAATGCCGCGGTTGAGTTCGTTAACCAGCCAAGTCATACAGGATGTTCCATAAAATATTTCCATGAAACAATAGTCGCATGACGGTTTCATCACTGCCATACATGGTTATTTCGTAAATTAATCAACCTGATTTCGTGAAAGTGGCCTTATCAAAGAAAAACTCGAAATATTTGGGGAAATTAAATAATGTTAAATTTTTGATGCAAATCACTTGTATAATCTCCCTTTGAAGTTTGTCCAATTTAAAAGTAGACTTCCTGTATAATCAGAGCACACATTAAATCATATGAGTTTCAAATATGTTAGGCTCAAACGAAGTAGCACTAATTAGTATTCCTTAATTGAATAGTATTCCACTAATGGATCAATTACCTACTGTTGAACCTCTGCCACTATTACAATTTAATTAAATGAATTTTCCAAGCTAAACGAAACATTCGTACGAAAGTCGTATGTAATCATTAATTGCATAAATGAATGTCGTAGCGTGCATTATTCATGAAAGACTAATTTATGCCAGGTAAATAATTATGATTGAGAATGTCATTTGCACGGCTGACATGTTCGTGAATGTAAGCTCCCCTGTACAACGCGTTGGGTTGGCTGGTTTCCTGAAACTTCAACGGGAAGTTTGGACAGAGATATATATGTGTTCTGCTTGTAAATCAAACCGTTGAAAGATTATTCTATATCAGTGATTGAATTATTATGGAACCGCAAAGTTTTTGCAGATAGCATGATCAATTAACAATGAATAAAATCCTAGAAATAGAGATTCTTCTTTTCAATATTCCAATTGAATTTTCTATGGTTCTGTTGATACTATGGCTACAAAAGATTAAGTGTATCAGTCTTCATTCACAAGAAGAAATTCACATGAATCGGATTATCTGTTATGGATATATAAAGATTTCCTTTTTCAATATTTCAATAGTACATATTTTCTGTGGTTCTGTTAACACTCTGGCCACAAAATTCTGCATAAACATTCAGTGTAGCAATCTTTATCTACAAAATGAATTTCATCCAAATCAAATATTTTTTTATGAAAATATGAGGTTTTTTTTTCAATATTTCAATTCAATTTTCTAGGGTTCTGTTCACACAATGAGCACCAAATGCATGAAGCTCATCATGAGCATCTTGCATATGGCCACATTTCATTTCGATAGGTTTTTTTTCTGTCTGAATTATTGAGGAACACAAATTTCGAATGGCCATATTTTATTGAACACCCTGTACGATTTGGTTGGTTTACGAAATTTACCGAGCCATTTGGGAATTGAAATAACCCTGAACATTTCAAGTCTCTAGGACCATCCCTTCGAAAGTTATTGTTTTAACTAATAAAAGCCCTGAGCAGGTGCTTTTGAGCGCTCGATTATTGGTGGAGCAATAATGCCATTCATTACCTTAAAATTGTATAGGACTTTAGTTCATGCTAAGAATATGAATGCAAAATCTCAGCACTATCGGAATTGTATTCTGGAAATTATTCAAAAAATTAAATACATGCAAAAAAATCAATAATTGAAAAAAAATTATTCAATGCTTAAGATAATCCGATCCTCTTGAAATTTTGCATTAACATTGGGTACATCAATCTTCATTCACGAATAGATTTCAGTCGAATCGAATATTTTGGTATGGAAATTCGTAGATTCTTCTTCTCAATATTCCAAGTTAAATTTCTATGGTTCTGTTGACACTATGGCTGCATAATTTTAAATGAGGCTTATTATGAGCATCTTGTTAGTGGCCACAAAATTTAATTTCCATTGGTCTGAAGTATTGAGACACAAAAATGTTTAATGTTCATATTTAATGGAACACCCTGTACGATTTGGCTGGTTGACAAACTTAACCGCGGCACTTGGGAATCGAACTCACCCTGGAAATCTCAAGTCTCTAGGAAAATTCCTTCGAAAGTTATCGTGTTTACTGCCGGACGGTCGGCCCCACCGACAGATTTGAATTTGACCACAGAGTCGTCATCGAGGAGTCGAACCTCATATTTTCGGCTCAAAATGCTGAAAGCGCAGAGATTTTGGCATAACTATATAGCTCTTGTTTGAGTAGAAGGAGCGCTCAAACAGAAAATTACAAGTTTCATCGGAAAGTGTGATGAATATTTCCTTTAACAAAAGTTTATTCATTCATTATTGAGAATTTAAAGAAATATATCCGCTTTCCATGCAGATTTCTAATTGGTGCAAAGCATTCTACCAACTTGTGTTATTGCGACGTTATTGTTTTTTTTCTACAGAAGTAGTAAATCTATTGAATACCAATATACATTGATGATTCAATTAATTCTCCTCAGATTATGTTATACTGATTTTTTTTTATCCATCTTCGGAAGTTTGTGTTTCTTATACTATTTGCTATTTAACAGAACTAACTACGTAACATTGTCCAACTTGCTAGCTGCGAAGATTTTCCGGCAGTATTTATTATGAATGTGAACGTTTCACACCTGATATAACACCTAAATATTGCTTCTTCCCAACCAGTTTCTACTTAGTACCAACTCTAAACTTCAACATCGCCTCTTTGAATAGGTACGTGAAATGAATGAATGTTCATAAGTATGTTTTATTATTTCTTAGGAAGCCTTTTTTTATTCGGCACACATTTGGAGAAATTATCGAATCTTCAATATTTCGTTATTCGGTGGAATTTGCTCTGCATACAACCATCAATAACTTCGCATTCGCATAAAATAGAAGAATGCTTCGAACCATTTTCAAATCTGCATGAGAAGCATTTGAAAGTGGCCACCCAGGTTTTCTCTCAATATTTCTTCTTTAACCTGCACGTTCAACGTTTTCCATAATGAACTATTCGGCCTATTTTTCGATTGAAATTTAAGTCTTATTTTTCTCTAAAAAGGCAGTTAACGTGTTACACAAGAACACACATCACAGGATGATTCAAAATAACGCCATCAACCATCAAAGTAAGATTTTCCAGATTACTCTGAGAAGAAAAGTTCATTCAATTCAATTCATTCAATTAAAGAATAAAATTAAAATTCTGCTGTCAGATATTATTTCATAGCTCACCCCAACGGCAGGATTATGGAATTCATTGAAAATCAAGTTCTGTCGCCATGAAATCTGAAACAAAAGTGAGACAATGACGAACCCTACAGGGTAATTGTTCCTGACAGAGACCTATGGTCTTCATCAAACAGGCTTCTTAGTCTAGATGGTCCCACCTGGTTCACTGATGGCTCTGTTACAGCAACAGGGTCTGGTGCCGGAATCGTGTGTCCTCACTTCAATCAGCCTATCCCTCTGGGGAAGGACTGTTCCATTGTGCAGGCTGAGCTATTTTCGGTTCTTGCATGCGCACTAGAAAATATTCGCAGGGGATACTCTGGTCAGTACATTTACATATGTTGCGACAGCCAGGGAACTCTGAAATCTCTATCCGATGTTTTGGTAGAAGAATGCAGGAAAGCTCTGCGTGGGCTGGGCTCTGATAACTTTTTGAAAGTAATCTGGTGTCCGGCTCACGCGGATATACCTGGTAACGTTAAGGCAGGTGAACTGGCTAGGCGGGGAGACGGATTAGCATTTGTTGGTCCGGAGCCTGCGCTGCCAATCCGTCGCACATCTGTCAGAAGTTTCTTCAGGAACAGGGCATTTTCCTTGGAATGGAGCGCAGGGGTAGGCCTGAGGTGGTCGAGGATTCTCATTGAGAGACCGTCCTCGCGATCTGAGGTCAATAGGCTTCTGTTGCTGCAGAGGAAACAACTCGGTCTGGTGACTGGTGCATTGACTGGTCACCTGTTTAACAAGCATTTGAAGATAATGGGATTGACGAGCTGCTCCCTATGCCGGTGGTGCAGGAGTACTGATGAAACGGTTGAGCATATTTTGTTCAACTGTGGGAACCTTACTGAGTTAAGGTCAACACACCTAGGAAATCCAACACCTTCTATCCCTATGGTGAGAGGGACCACTCCTGGCAGGCTCGCGACATTTCTATCTTCGTGTCTGAGGAGCTGAGTCTCTATAGAACGATGCGGGTGAACAATGGGCCACTAGGCCTCAGTTCGGCCGGAAAGGCACCGTACAGAGAAGAAGAAGAAGAAGAGACAATGAACCCACCGTTACTTTCGAACATCTTCACTATAAAAAGATGTTTTGATCGATTGAATTCAAACTTGACATAAAGCGTACGGCAGCTGTCGGCCGGAGAGCATTTATGAGCATAGGTTTATTGTTTTTACTCAAAATTTCTGATTTTTGTTTCCCTTCAAAAATGTTAATGCTAATTAGTTTGGACGAATACGTAGAAGTTTTATTTGTGAAAGAAAATAATAAATATAAGAATGACAACATAGGAAAATGGTGTACAAAATTAGGGAAGTAATTTCACTTCAGGGCACAAAAAAACTTTATTCTGGGCACTTTATCAGCAGTTACGTACTCACTTGCCAAAAGTGTTAATGGTTTGAATTTTTCGGTGATCATGGCCAGAGCTTTTGGATGATATGGTATCGGCAATCGATATGGATGACGAGAATTAAATGTCAGACGATAATTAACTTAACGAGAACGACGAAATTCCAGATATATATGAATAATGAAAGAATTCCTGTGAGTATACAGATACAAATTATTGGCAAAAATTCGAATGATAAGAGTATAAAATAACGTTAATAATTCGTTTAAGTCAATTTTAATAAAACCTCTAACTAGAAGAAATCGGCTTAGTATCAATCTCAGAGTCGGAATTGTTTCTCTCCATAAACACTACGAGCTTTTATACCTATTAATTTATTATTTTGTAGTATTTTCCTAACGTTAAAATATTCAACTCAATTTCTCGAATGCCGTGTGGTGAATTAAAATCTGTAGGTAGGCGTTTAAGGGCATAAGCATTAGAATCACCAGAATACTTTTTAATTCAACTTGGTCAGCATCATATTTCACCAGAAAACAACCTTTACTACAGAAGCCGCTCTTAATCAATCAACTTCTAGACGACAATATACCTCTACCGCAAATCCAAATGTCATCCATTTGGTGATCCTTAAAAGTTCTGAAAATCCAATCACGCAGGGCCAAAGCCAAAGGAACCCCTAGTTAAAGGTCGCAAACTTGCGAGCACTCTGAAAGAAAATGACTCCCGTTTCGTTGCATTCCGTGCGACTCTTATCTGATCGGGTTATGGGTCCTCATTTTTCTTCAGTGATCAATCACAAATGGAATCTGGTAGTCAAGCAAGTTCAGGGAAACGGGGCTACGACAAAATGTATTTGCAGAATCGTTCGTGATCTATTTCGGAGGAAATGATGCCTATCTTACATCTAGCAGGAGAACCTGCTTTGAATTTCGACGGTTTAGGGAAATAGCACGTTGGAGCTGGGAAAATCAGGGGATGAAATGTGTTTCGTAGGAAGAAGCAGTGAAAATCTGTTTTGATACGATTGGATATCTGCAATAACGTGTTTTCCACTTCAATATTGGAATCTCTTCCAGAAATTTTTCATATTAAATAAGCGGACTTCTCCTGCATACACATGAATTCTTTTAATTCGATATTGGCGTTTAGTTGCAGTATAAATGAATAACCTAGATACCGACTACAGCGCCATCTGCTAGGCTGTTTTGTTTATCTAAACTATTCAGAGGGGCCATCCATAAAGTACGTCACACTAATTTCATGAGTTTTTGAGCCCCCCCCCGTCCTTGTCACAGGTGGTCACATTTCTGAAACCCCTCCTCCCTAGTGTGACGTCACATGTTTTGCAATTTGACATCGAAAAATTATTAAATTAAAACAGCAGTTCCGAAATCAGTTTTATTTCCATTTAAATTAAGTACTTTTTCATGAAATCAACAGAATATCAAATATTTGAAACAATAACAAAAATTAAACTAATGAATAATGAATTAACTTCCTGTATATGCTGTTTTTTATCAGTCGCACTGTATGTTTCGTATAATCTACGGTAAAGATTACCTAAATCTATCTTTTTGTTCATTTTGAGCTTTAATTATTAAACTACACTACTGAAAAAAATTAAAGAATCAAGAAAAAATTCCAAATTTTCGTCAATTTTCAACATTCCGTAACTTTGGGAGGAATGGTCGTACAAGGAATTTAAAAAGAGGAAGTTGTAGCTCTAAGTGTCTAGTTCTTGGATTAGAACTTCAAAAATTTTAAGTTTCAGTGGTTTTCGAGTAATGATAGAAAAATCAGCAACAAAAAAATTCTCAAAATTTTACCACCTATTTTATTTGCGTTTAGCGGCATTAGTCAAAGGGCTCGTCGGCGATCGGCACGTGTCAGAAGCGGCTATGAACTTGTCAAAAAAACAATTTAAACCGTATTGCCCTAAAGATAGAGTTGGACATATTTTTTAGTTTAATTAATATTTCAAATTACGCGATTAGTACCTTTAGATTTTGAAATGTGATGTCACGAAACTTAGGACCCCTCCCACCCCTTGTCACATCATGTCATAATTTGTCGACCCCCTCCCTCCCCCTTTATGTGTGACGTACTTTATGGATGGCCCCCGGATGCCACCCGAACGCATACAAAAAATTCATTAAAATCGGTACATCTGTTAAGTAGGAGTTCAGTGACTGGGTACATACGTAAAAACAATTTAATACAATGTGTTTCTTGATTGATGCAGAAGATTTAAAGGGTTGATTCCCTAAATCATTCTACGGAGGAAAGTTTCCATAAAGATACAGGGTAAATTCCCTTAACAACTGAGTTATCCCAAACTTTTAATTATTTTTAGCTCATTCGTTTCATTTGTGACCAAAAAATCTCTTCTATATTTTTTGTGCCAGGCGCCGTTATAACGCTTATCTGTTGCCACTAATGTGCACAGAATTCACATTGTTCATATCGACAGACTGTCAACTTTATGTCAGAGATGATATCGCTCAATGATTTTCAATCGTAATGAAATTTTCTCGATTTCCTTTTCCGACTTCTTTTTGAAGGATAATCGTATATCGTATTGAATAATGAATTGAATTGAAAATGAGTGAATAATTGCTCTCTGAAATCATCCAGTGACACGTGTTAGTATTATGAATTCAAAGTTGGCGAGATTAATAATATTTTTTCTCACTGTTTGTGCTGGACCACAATTTTGCCGGATACAATTTCTTACTCAACTTTTGAGCCGAAATACAATCGTTGCCCTGAGCTAAATAATTATTGGCTGAAACCAACATCTGTCTGCAACTACACTTTTTGCCGAAGCTACATTTTGGTTGTAGGTACCTATATTTGCTTGGAAGGTAACTTATGGCAGAGAAGTGGAAGCAAACCTGAAGTCTATTGAAAGCTTATCCTGTTTCCATGAACATCAGCCACTACAGGAGACAAAATAGCGCATTGGAAGCAGAGCCCTTATTGGACCCTTGAGTAGTTATAAGTTTGTGTAACTTGAGCAAAATCAATAATTTCCTCTTATAAATGAAAAATCATTATCCAACCTCTGTGTGTTATCAGTTACCCAAGACATCATTGTTTACCACCCATATATCCGCCAAGAATAACAAATAGCGAAATTTATTATCAACCATTTCGAATTCAACCATACTCAGCAGCTGATCGCTGATCTACCACAGATACCACAAGATTTTTTGAAAATAGAAAGAATTATGTAACTCGTAAGTGCAGGCGGACATACTCGTATACTGAAAAGAATATTCGAGAAATGAATGCAAATCTATAAAAATGAAAATTTATGTCCTAACTATTTGCCTTTTTTTATTGTGAAGTTTTCAAGCTCCCAAAACACTCATTATAAAAATGGCAATACATTATGAACACAAATAATTGTTCAAAACTTCTCGTTACATTAAACATATTTTCTCTTTGTATCACAGACAAATATCAATACGTAGGGTAATTTCTCATGAATTGCATCTAAAATTATACCCATTAATATTCTATCAATATCAGTCTTACAACGTATATTCATTTCCATTGATCTTGAGTGGAATCTTTGAATGATGTCTCCTTATAAATGAAAAATCCTTATCCAACCTCTCTGTGTCATCAGTTATCCAAGACGTCATTTTTTTCCACTCATATCCGCCAAGTATAACGAGGAGCAAAATTCAGTATCATCCATTTTAGATTCAGCCATATTCAACCGCTGATCGATGATCGTATAAGTCTTTGTCCATAAAATTAAATTCCACCACGGTCACAGTTTTCTGCTTCATATCTCTTGCTCTAGTGCGGAGTTTGCAATATTCAGGGTTCTTGCTAGACACCGGGCTACATTCAATGAAAGCGCGCAGTAGTATGGATCCATTTGCTGAGGTTTTGACTTCACTGGCGTATGAACGATAATTTATCATGGCTTCTCATTAAGTGTGAATAACAGGGACGGTTTCAGAAGTCGAACTCCATGGATAAATCACTACAAATACAATAAATTATGTGTACACGAGAAAATTGCTAGGGGCGGAACTCTGGTTCACCGGAAGCCATTCAGTATTCATGCTTTGATCGTGGAATTTAGCTTGAGGGAAGCACTGAAGACGGATCCTTTGGAGTAGGTAAGATGGCAATTGTTGTCATGTCTATAACAGGCGTTGTCTCATAGATGGACTGTCGGAGTACAGATATGAGTTGCTTTGTGATTATAGTATGTGCTGTTCCAAAGGTATGATTTCTTCGACAGAAATATATATGAAGTGAGGGTTTTTTTTTTCAAAATAGACCCTTAGCTTACTGAACCATCTTGATTCTTATCTATTTATTTCATATTGGCATTTTGCTCGCTCTGTGGGATAAATCGTCATCCTTGGCAATAGAAGTACTTCCGATGAGCTCAATAAAAGTCACAAGTAATCACAATAACTATAATGAATAACTCAATCAACTCACAGAAGAATTTTTACAGCATTACAAGACATCTCTGCTATAAAAATTCAACGACTTGTTAAACATCGATAAAACATAAATATGAAATAGTTATTTTCGTGACGGTCCCAAAATAGGGTTTTTGGACTAGTTCACAAAATTCGAGTACAAGCCGCAGGCTTTCATGGAGAAAAACTATCGCTGCTGCTTTCCATATTTTATTACGAATCGATGCAGAAAGCAAGCCAAATTTTGACAAAGTCCAAATGAACTGACAGTCGTTATTTCGTTGCTGTTGTAATGATTACGAAAGACGTGCTTTTTTCTGGACAAGGTCATGAAATGCTATTTTCTGAAAGAACACGGTCCCTGCAAGTAGGTACATCCCAGAGAGTTGCCGAAAAAATACTTATACTCCTCACGTAGTACTGGAAAAATCGAGGGAAAAATGCTATTTACAGCGTCGCGTCGTAGCGAAACATTTAGGCGCCTTAAAATTATTCGTAAGTCAAGTGGCATAACTCCAAAACGTGGTCTGCCGCAGGGATGTCCATCCTCAAATCAGTTCAGAGGGCGCTACGTCTCTCACAATTCCTTCTCTGCTCCTACACAAGTTCGTAAAGGCACTCATCGCATACTAATTTTTCACTCCCTTCATTCAATCTCGATCAAGCGAGTTCCGAATATTCTCGTGACGGATAGCCTCAATTAAAATCCTTCTGATTGTACGTTCGTGGCGAAACTAAAGACCCCCAGCTGCAGAAGAGGTTAGACATCACCCCATCAAACAGAGCAAAAAATTCAGCTCTCTAACGGATGTGAATAATCTACTTCATTTAGGTATATTGTTAGATAAATGAAAGCTTGTTCATCAACTACCAAATGGTAAATTAAAAAAAATTCAAGACCAAACATATGTTCGTTGGAATGAAACATTGTTTTTCTATTGCCAATGTATGACTCTTGATGAATATTGTTTTTAAGTGTAAGTTGACTTACATCCATGACATCCAAACATACAACTTTACTGCATACCTAGTTTAATTCATTTGAACATTTCCTCCAGTTTACTCACCAAAATGGTACTGCGTTGGGTAGTTATTTCAATTGAATAATTGCTTATGATAATACAGGGTAAGGCATCTGGTCTCATCTCTTTTTCATAGTGCGTTAGCGTTGTGGAAATAATTATTTGTTTTTGACAATTGTAGCCACATATTTCTATATGTCAATAGTCAATTTAATTCATTGAATTAATTTATGTTGTAAAACAATTTATATTGAGCAATTCGGTTGTACAGGTGCAAATAAATTTTCGTCTCGATTTTAATGTGAAAAGACACGGAAGAATTCCAATACGCCAAACCGTAATGAGGTCGGTAAGAGATTTTGATATTAGAGCGAATGTTGCATCAAATTTTCGTGGAGGTATACGTATCTTAGATTATATATCCCTGAAAAGATGAGTAACCAGCGCGTATTTGTTTGTAACCATCATCTTCTCCCCTCCATAACGAAGTAGGGGAAAGTAAATATTTTCGCTGGTTTGCATCCTATTGGTCGGATTTTAATAATTAATATTCGATAGCAACACGAGAAATGTCATTTCGTACGACACGCATCATTTACTGATTCATCTGATCGTGGTTTTCGCTGTTTTTTTGAATTTTTTAGACAATTTCAAGTGTTGAAGTAATACTAAGTGCCATAATGACCAATAAGTGCTTAGTTTGTGGGTATAGGAGCCGAGCTGGAGATGGTTTATCCTTTCATAGGTATGTAAACAAAATAACCACGACTTATTCCATAGGCGGCACATAGAAATTCATTGCTGATTTCAATTTGTCAATATTTTTAGATTTCCTGATAATATTCAGAAGAGGCAACAATGGTTGAATGCATTGAACTTAGAAAACGTAATGCGTAAGTTGACTTAACATATATCTTTGATTGATATAAATCGAAGAGTTTCATTAAAGGGTAATCGAAACTTCGTAAATTAAAAAGTGACGCCGCCACTGATAACTGTTTTGGTTTGGAAGAATAAACACCCCCCACCACCATTTTGTCCGTGTTTATCTTGGGCACACTTCCCCTACTGATTTTAGTTAGGCGTTACTCATCTTTTCAGGGATATATAATCTAAGATACGTATAGTACGAACACCGAAAATATTGAACTGGTAAGACAAACTATGATACGAAGTCCAAATCGGTCTGTATCAAGGCAGTCACTTGCTTGGCACATTTCCACAGGACATAGCAAAGAATTCTGCATTCTGATTTAAAGAAAAGTTTAAAGACCTCTTTTTATTGGGCTCGCCTCTAGGGCATGTACCCAGATCATCGTTGTGTTTTATTGAGAAACTTTACTCGAGACACACAAACGTCCATGTCCTTGCCGGGATTCGAACCCGGGACCCCTGGCATCCCAGGCCAATGTGCTACCGCTGCACCACGGGGCCGACGCATTCTGATTTGCACTTCCACCCATACAAAATTCAAGTAGTTCAAAAGTCAAAAGAAGCAAACAAACAACATCGTGTTGCATTCTGTATAATAAATTTTTACAAATTTTAAAAAATTACGAAAACCAGTTAAATTTCTTGACGCTGTCAAACAAAGCGCACTTTCATTCAAGCGGATATGTAACAAGCAATTAATCGTTATTGATCCGACGTTAATCCGCAACAGTATGGTCCTGGTCACCGTATGGTGTGGTGTTTCAGTTTTTGGAATCATAGGGCCAAATTTTACTGAAGGCACCAACAGAAATGTTACGATAAATTCCGAACGTTATGTTAAAATGTATCGGATATTTTTACAACCCGAATTGCGAAGACTAGGACAAAATCATATTTGGTTCCAGCAAGATGGGGCTATCGCACATACAGCACGACAAACACGAAGTTTGTTGCAAGAAATGTTCCCAGGTCGCTTGATTTCAAAATTTGGTGACATAACAATACCAGCTAATTTTTTCTCTGGGGGCATCTAAAGGAAAATGTTTATGAAAGGCGTCTCAATACCATCAAAGTAGTATCCATGGTCCAAACAATGATATTTTGGTATATTCAATTCAGGTAATAAATCAGTAATGTAAAATTTCAATCTTTAGCCGTTAGGTAACTCTCTCTTATTAACTTGTCCATTTCAAAATGTAAACTGACATTGTAAGTAATCAGCGATTTATACCTCTTTCTTGTAATATTTACAACATTGCGTATTAATCTGACAGAAAAATAAACAACATAACCTGAAATGTTAATGAACAAATTTCCATGCACTTCTTTGTACTGAACGCCTCAATAAAATGTGACCGGGGTATAACTGACATTGTCGTTTCCATTCCAAGGAGCATAGAACTGGCGGCACCACATTGTGCTAAGCAGAAATTCGATTCATCCCGGATTCTTTACTCTTATTCCTGGCCGAGTGTCAGGAACAATTCCAGCCACCAAATTAGATTACTCCGAGGCCTTTTAAGAAGATTCATTATGTGTTTCGGCAACTGGAGGCGGGCCATTTGCAATCCCGAAAATAGGCCTGTTAGGTTTAGAGGTGGGGGAATGAGATTATCCACCGGCTTTTGGTCAATTTCTGTCTTGAAAAATGTCGTAGGCGTGAACGTGTGGAGCAATTTCCTCGCAACTCATTCAGCTGCATTCAATTCTGGTATGGTAATAGGTTTCATTCTTCTGGATCCTCTGGTTCGGCTAGATGATAATCTCAAAGAGGCCTTCTTGATCTTATACAGGGTGGGGCAGAAAAACCTATCCGATTTCAAAACGTTATAAAATTAAAACCACTCAGCTTGTCAAAAATTTTTTAATTAACATATCGCAAATTTTATGCCATTTTTAAATTTAAGTTTTGAAAAGCACATCACTCAAATGTCGTCCTTGGGAGCGGATACACTTATTTAGGCGCTCGCGGTAGCTTTTCATGACTTTCATCCGTCATTTCCACAGGAATTTCTTCAATTGCCAGAGCAATTTCCCTTCGTAAAGCAAGAAGGGTCCTTGGTCGATGCTGGTAAACCTTCGATTTGAGGTAACCCCAAAGGAAGAAGTCACATGGAGTGAGATCCGGTGAGCGCGGCGGCCAGCCAAGATCACCTCTCAGGGAAATGAGGCGACCGGGAAACAGTTCCCTGAGAATGTCCATTGATCGTCGCGATGTGTGGGCGGTTGCACCATCCTGTTGAAACTACACATTTTCCACGCCATTTTCTTCCATTTTGGGTCTAAGAAAATTTTCCAGCATGAAACAATAGCGCTCGCTGTTGACCGTTACGGTTTGCCCATTTTCTTCAAAAAAGTAGGGCCCCCAGACGCCTAGGCGGGAAAGAGCACACCACACAGTCACTTTTGGGCTATGGAGGGGTTCCTGATGGATTTCCCGAGGATTTTCGTCACTCTAATATCGAAAATTCTGCCTGTTTACGGCGCCACAAAGGTGAAAATGGGCTTCGTCCGTGAAGAGCACAACATCGTCGTTTGGCAGTTCTCGGAGATCGCGACACAGGTTCGTACGGGTTTCAAAATCCCTTTCACTTAATTTCTGTGCAACAACCATTTTGTAGGGATGCATTTTGAGTCCCGGTGCAAAATTCGCCGAATACTGCGGTTGGAAATTGCCAAAGCGAGCGAATGTTTTCGCGCCGAACGACGCGGGGAACGTTCAATCGCGGCTCTCACATTGGCCACGTTTTCAGGTCCTGTTGCTGTCCTGGGACGTCCAGGCGACTTCTTTTTCAATGCTGAACTCGTCTGTCTAAATTTGTCACCCACACTTTAATCGTAGCGTGATGTGGAACAGGATCATGACGCCCGAGTCCGAAATGAATTCGAAAAGCACGTTGTGTAGCAATTATCGAACCGCCGCATTCGATAAACCGCTCAATAACAAAAGCACGATGTTCACCAGACCAAGGCATGTTGACTACTGACAAATGACATAAAACCAGCTTTCTAACGGTTTTTACCCCACTACTCTACCTGCTCTCTCTTCTGAGAAAAAGGGATTTGAAATCGGATAGGTTTTTCTGCCCCACCCTGTACATATACACACATCCTAGGTTTCTCAGGAAATTAACAATTTATGTTCTGGAAATAAAATTAATATTTTCTTCTATGTGAACTGCACTATATTTGATGGAAAAGCTTTTTCTGTTACTCATTGCTTTATGCATCATCATCAATACGTCCATCTAAGAAAAATTCATAGATAACATTGGTTGATTAGTACACGTGTTATACATTTATAATCTAGGTAATACAGATACTCAACGGAAATTTTTGATTCGGTTCTATAAATTCATTTTTTCCCGTGTTTACTATATAGGTACACTCGAATGAAAAATTTGAACCCGATTGGTTTCTTGTTTCGAAAATTTTCGAGCAGAAAGATTTGAAATGATTGTAAGTCGAGAACCATTCTACTGGTTCGAATTAACGAACTTAAACAAGGCATTGAAAGTTTACTTATATGCTGAAAAGTCTCCTCGCCATATCGTCGCAAAGTCTTTATTATCATTACTGAGCCACTAAATTTAATAATTGTCCTGATGTGATCATCTACTTATATTCCTGACATATTCGACCAATTCACGGAATTTTAATCCTTCTTTTCACCTGCCCTGAAAAGTTCATATCCCTAGCTTCTTCTTTCCTGAAGTTATAAGCCGGTTTCACAAAATTCCAATCACGTTCATTAATAGAAATGTCTTCATTTCTGTGCGATGTCAAAAACCATCAATTTAATTTCAAATAAACGATTTTATTGCCAATCAAGCTTTGTGAAACCCACTGAGAATATCCATGTTTTTGACCTTGGATTTTTGATCAGTGAAACCAACCGAGTCGCCAGACTTTACTCCCAGGCTAAAATTTAAAAATGTGAAACTTTTGCACGATGCTCCCCTAGGAACAAGCTAGAAAAAAAGCTATAGTGCTAAACTCTAGTACTAGTCAAAGAATAATCTACTCCATAGCTTCAAAATGCATACTTTATAGACAAAAACATATTCGCGTTCGGAAAAAAGATAATTGTGATAATTGTGACTAATTGTGAAGGTTTGCGGGTTCAGCTAAGTCGTTTGACTCCACTTCAGACTCGAAATTCGAAACTGAAAAACTGTTGTTGCACTATGCTACATTAGGAACAAGTTCAAGCGCGGATCCAGGGGGGCCATGGGAGTCATGTCTCGATTGAAAAAATAGAATAGAATTTGAGTGTTCGTAAACATTTATTCTGTTTTCGTTTTTTTTTTAGTTGCTCATCATATTTTAGTGAACATTGGAGGGTAATTAGTTCCAGTAATGAAAAATATCTAAATTTTGAAAGAATAATTTGTCCATTTCAAGCTATGTTCAAATTCACTGATTAGTATTGACTTATTGCTATTTAGGTAGTTATACCTTTGTAAATATTCTCATTAAGTTTTAGTTTTGTAAAAAATCATATAAACTTCTTGTTTGTGTAAGACCTCATCAGAATTTTATTTTTGGATTGCTGATTTGTCAATTGGCGGGCATGTAATCCACCTGACCGTAACCCCCCTTTCTCGAGAGCTGGATACGCCTCTGGCGAAGAAGCTAGAAGAAAATGAAGACTGCTCAACTCTTGTACTAGTCGGCGAATAATCCACTCAATTGATTCGAAATGTATACCTTATAGACTGAAACAAATTCACGTTCATGAAAGAGATGATTATAATTCCTAGACTAATTGTGAAGATTCGCACAGATCCAGGTACCCATTGACGTATATCAATATACGCTTTTCATAATCCTTTCGTGTAATCTTCTCGAAACGGCCAGCCTTTCAACGAGGGATTCCCAAATGAAAATCCTGCCTGTCTCGCAGCTTAAAACGGGCGCAGTGCTTTCGTCCATCTTTTTCGAGCTAGATTAAGCCGAGCCGTTCTCACAATCGGTTCACTTAGAACTAACAGCAGTATTTGAGATTCGATTCAGGTCCGAGGATACCGATACCCTTAAGCTATATTGGATTTTCCGGAATAAAATGAATATATGACAGTTATAGCAAACAGTGAGGTGTCATCGATATTAAGTTTTTTATTTGTTTCTCATTTGTAAACGTCAGTTTCCAAAAACACAATATTAATCAGGAAGTTTATTTAATCAAGTCATTAACTTGTAAAAGTGACCGTTAACTTGCAAAATTTTTACAAGTTAGTAGTATTATTTACTTTAGAAAATTTTGTTTTATCGTCATATATGTTGAAAATCATGGTACAATTGTTATTTTCAGTAACACAGATTTTTGATGATCATCGAGTTGATACTGATGATGATGAACCATCTGTTGACTCAAAAACTGCTGAACTCGAGGACTGCAGAACATTTGTACTCTCCTTACTACCAAAAAATTTGCTAGACATTTCGATTTTTTGTTGACCGAATCATCGACATAACTCATCGCAATTTCTGTGCTCTTCCACCCTCCTGCCATAGATTTATAATACTTACTAGCTTTTACCCGCGACTTCGTCCGCATAAGTTTTTTTGTTTTCTCCCGGCTGTAGTCCCACTATCGTGTTCCAGTCCTCAACTTCACATCAAAATTTGTTCAAAAGCAACCTAAACTACATAAAAATACGCAAAGAATAGAGTTCCGTAACGCCTAATTTCAATAGTCGCATACGTGCGACGACGATGTCTGCCCTCGTGCGTCTGCCCGCTTGGTAGGAGACTACATTAAAAGGAGCGGATTTTGAACCAATCAGAGAGCAGTAGGGATTTTTAAATTTGACAGACGAAATCTGTTTACATTTTCGTCAGATGTCATCTTGACATTTGACAACATTCCGGATTTTACTCATTTTAAACGTTATTTGGATTTTGGAGCTTGAATTTATGGGATTCTCAATTATAACTCAAGTAAGAGGAGATTGTTGTACGCATTTGTGTTAGCTGGAATTATTTCATTTTCGATGATGGTATGAAAATAATGAAATTGGGCAATAATGACTTTACTGTTCAAAGGTAACTTTATCCCTAATATCCATTATTGATAATATTTTCAAGTATTCATTTGATTTTCAGATTTCATCTTATTTGTCCAGTATGCCAGGAAAAATGTGCCATCAATACGAATATAATGGAATGATGGGTACTTTGAAACTTGTTTGAGCCATCAAATTGGTTTGAAAATGTATTCTTATATTCCAATTATCAATAAAGAAGGAGAGAAATCAATGTATCAAGACAAAATTCACTTGATGGACTTATATCTACATGATTCACAAATAGAGAAAATAGTTCGATGAGGGCTGAAGAACTTCGGTCAATGGTCATTTGACTCGGTCAATCTTATCATTATTCAAGTTGGATGTGAATAAATCGTTGTGTTATTATAAGAAGCATTTGATATGTCAAGTTTTTTTTCAGTATGTGTAAAGTATAATCTAGTGTAAATTGAATTAACTTGATTCTTACTCTTTGCCCAGAATACAAGTATTTAGTTAGTAGTTAACTTGTGATATCTAATCATGTGCTGATCTTACAAGATAAATGAATAAGTTTCGATGATGGATTTGTTTGTGGTTAATTTTTACTGAATTGGGTATAATGTTAGCAGAGACTATGAATGTAATTAAGCACATAAAGTTCTATTTTCATAAATAAGTGAACGATTGAAGGTGTTACTGCATAAAATTTCTATCAGGCTTAATTGAAGTGAATGAACGAGAAAACTGATGTATCTAAACGAAGAATAAACACATTATTTGAACCACTATCTAATATTTATTCAAAAAGAAAGAACCGTATCACTTTTCAAATTCACCTTCTTGTCCTTTACTTATATGTAGGTATTTCAATTATGTGCACTCTCACAACTGAACAGGAATATTGGAAATCAATTATACATATTGAAAGATTTGATGAATGATTACCTTTAGTGCCTGATCAATGCTTTTATTAATTTTGGCCTGGGATCTTGATGAACAGGTACCAGATATTTTGATGTTCTTTTTGGAAAGAGGATTGAAATCGATAACAATATTTTCATTTCAACCCACAGCGAATAAGTTGAGCATAATTGTTTCAGAAGAGTGTAAATTGTTTAAACCTGATTTTGAGTCTGCGTTTAACATGAAACTTCAGTTCGATACTAACCATGCTTTCATTAGTCAAACTTGATTTTTGTATAATTCAATTGTAAACAATAATTCTTTGTATGGTATAATCTTTTAGTGCTCTCGATTATTGAAAATATTAATGTTATGAAGTACAATATGTGTTTAATTAATAAAAAATTTCCTGAATATGATCAAAGGTACTATTGCACAAATGCTGAAGGACTTCACTGAAACAAATAGAAAATAAAACAGGGTTAACTGATATAGGACAAAACTAGTAATTATTGTTGGAATCATAATAAAACAGGAGGAAATATGGATCACAATTCATGGCATAATATTTTTCTGGTATAATAAGTAGTTCTGTCATAGAGAAACTTCATTTGATCTTGATTTTTTTTAAACTAACTGAAAAATGCAAGATAAAATTAAAACGATTATAATAATAGATGCTGAATGAAGTCTATGTTTATGTATATAGACCGTTAGAAAATATTAATTTATTCGTGTGCATGTTCTTTTCATCTTGAGAGTCATTGTTCAGGCTCTTAATTGATGGCACATTTTCCCTGGCTTGCTGAATAAGATGAAACCTGAAATAACATCAATAGTCAAAGGAATTCTCAATAATGAAATTAGGGATAAAGTTTACCTCTAAGTAGCAAAGTCATTGCCCCTTTTCATATCAACATCGAAAATGAAATAATTTCATCTAACGGAAATGCGTACAACAATCTCCTCTTTCTTGAGTTTTAATTGAGAATCCCATTATTTCAAGCTCTAAATAACGTTTAAAATAGGTAAAAACCGTAATGTTTTCAAAAGTCAAGCTGACATCTGTCGAAAATGTAAACAAATTTCGTCTGTCAAATTTGAAAATCCCTACTGCTCTCTGATTGGTTCAAAATCCGCTCCATTTAATGTAGTCTCTTGGGTAGGCACAGTTGGGCACGGCCTTCCCCTCGCGCCGCACCGCCTCTTCGCTGTAGGTGTTATAATTTCGGTGATGAACTGATTACCTATCCGTTTCTTTGTCTAAAATGAGTATTAACTTATCACTATGATTGATTACTGAGCTTGAAGTTCGTATCTCCCCAAGTTTAAAGCGTAGCTAGGTATGTAGTACTATATTAATTCTGTGTGTAGGTAATTAGATTTTATCTGTATGTAATGTAACAGTCAGTTGAATAAAAAATCGTATACAAATCAGATCAAAAGTTTTGGCGTAATGTGATTCTAGACAGAGTTTTATTGTTGTAGATAGGTAGCTGTGTATAGGTTCCTGTGGGAATGAGATATTTTCCCGAAGTAAAAAGAAGTCTGAATTTTGGTACCTTCCTACCCTATAAGTTAAGTAGTGTGATAGAATGTCGCTAAGTTCCGATCCAAGTAAAACTGTTAAATAAAGACAGTTGCATCAAAATTTTATCAAAAATTCCCTGAATTATGGCGTCTTCCCACCCTCTAAGTTAGAAAAGTGATCAAATACTAAGTTGAAGTCTTAGTAACACTCAGTTAAAAAAAACATCAAAATCATTTCAGTAGCTATGGCGTCATGAGCTTCTTGACACGATCACGCTAGATTTCCGCGGGAATGAGGTATTTTCCCGCCGTAAAAGTAGCCTGTGTCCGTGCCTAGGATCCTATCTTTATATTAACCAAGTCTTATAAAAATCCGTTCAGACGTTAAGGCGTGAATGAGGTAAACTTTTAAAATAAACGATTAAAAATCACTAACTTAATTAGTTTTCTGTCTACCGCTTACGCCTTAAGTACGATAGCATGAATGTTAATAGCCCATATCCTTTTCTAGGTTACTGTCTATCACCTTACTATATTTCATCAAAATCCGTTCAGCCGTTTAGGCATGATAGAGCAAAACTCCCAGCAAAAACCATAAAAAAATCACTAACTCAATTCAGTTTTCTGCCTACTTCCTACCCCCTAAGTACGATTACGTGATCATTTTGATTTTATATCCGTTTTTAGGTAACCATCTATTACCTTACTAAATTTCATCAAAACCTGTTCAGCCCGTTTAGACGTGAAAGAGCAAAAGTCCCAACAAAAACGACTAAAATCACTAACTCAATTTAGTTATCTGCCTACTGCCCACCCCCTAAGAACGATGGCGTGATTATTTATAGCCTATGACCATTTCTAGGTTATCATCTATCACCATACCAAATTTCATCAAAATCCGTTCAGCCGTGTATGCCATTTTTCTGAGTCGGACTTTTTCGAGTCCAAATTTTTTCAGAGTCGAAATTTTCGCCGAAAAAATTTCTACTAAGAAAAATTTTGCCCCGAAGAAATTTTGATTTTTTACCCCGAAAAAATTTCGACTGAGAAAAATTTTACCGCGAAAAAAATTTGATTTTTTTGCCCGAAAAAATTTTGACATAGAAAAATTTTGCCTCGAAAAAATTTCGACTCATAAAATTTAGAAAAATTTGCCTCGAAAAAATTTCGACTCATAAAATTTTTACCCCGAAAGAATTTCAACTCGGAAAAATTCTGCCCCGAAAAAAATTTTGATTTTTTTGCCCGAAAAAATTTCGACTCATAAAATTTTGCCCGAAAAAAATTTTGATTTTTTTGCCCGAAAAATTTCGACTCAGAAAAATTTGGCCCCGAAAAAATTTCGACTGGGAAAATTGCCCCGAAAAAATTTCGACTCAAAAAAATTTTGCCCCGAAAAAATATCGACTCGAAAAAATTTTCACCGAAAAAATTCTGATTTTTTTTGTCCGAAAAAATTTTGACTCAGAAAACTTTTGCTCCGAAAAAATTTTGATTTTTTTGCCCGAAAAAATTTTGACTGGAAAAAATTTTTCCCCGAAAAAATTTTGATTTTTTTTGCCCGAAAAAATTTCGACTGGGAAAATTGCCCCGAAAAAATTTCGACTCGAAAAAATTTCGACTGGAAAAATTGGCCCGAAAAAATTTCGACTCAAAAAAATTTTGCCCCGAAAAAATATCGACTCGAAAAAAATTTTCACCGAAAAAATTTTGATTCTTTTTCCCGAAAAAATTTTGACATAGAAAAATTTTGCCCCGAAAAAATATCGACTCGAAAAAAATTTTCACCGAAAAAATTTGATTTTTTTGCCAGAAAAAATTTTGACAGAAAAATTTTGCCTCGAAAAAAATTCGACTCATAAAATTTTTACCCCGAAAGAATTTCAACTCGGAAAAATTCTGCCCCGAAAAAAATTTTGATTTTTTTGCCCGAAAAAATTTCGACTCATAAAAATTTGCCCGAAAAAATTTTGATTTTTTGCCCGAAAAAATTTCGACTGGGAAAATTGCCCCGAAAAATTTCGACTCAAAAAAATTCGACTGGAAAAATTGGCCCGAAAAAATTTCGACTCAAAAAAATTTTGCCCCGAAAAAATTTTTCACCGAAAAAATTCTGATTTTTTTTGTCCGAAAAAATTTTGACTCAGAAAACTTTTGCTCCGAAAAAATTTTGATTTTTTTGCCCGAAAAAATTTTGACTGGAAAAAATTTTTCCCCGAAAAAATTTTGATTTTTTTGCCCGAAAAAATTTCGACTGGGAAAATTGCCCCGAAAAAATTTCGACTCAAAAAAATTTCGACTGGAAAAATTGGCCCGAAAAAATTTCGACTCAAAAAAATTTTGCCCCGAAAAAATATCAACTCGAAAAAATTTTGATTTTTTTTGTCCGAAAAAATTTTGACTCAGAAAACTTTTGCCCCGAAAAAATTTTGATTTTTTTGCCCGAAAAAATTTGGACTCAGAAAAATTTTGCCCCGAAAAAATTTCGACTCAAAAAAATTTTGCCCCGAAAAAAATATCGACTCGAAAAAAATTTTCACCGAAAAAATTTTGATTTTTTTTGTCCGAAAAAATTTTGACTCAGAAAACTTTTGCCCCGAAAAAATTTTGATTTTTTTGCCCGAAAAAATTTTGACTCAGAAAAATTTTGCCCCGAAAAAATTCTGATTTTTTTGCCCGAAAAAAATTTGACTCAGAAAAATTTTGCCCCGAAAAAATTTCGACTCAATTTAGTTATCTGCCTACTGCCTACCCCCTAAGAACGATGGCGTGATTATTTTAGCCTATGACCATTTCTAGGTTATCATCTATCACCATACCAAATTTCATCAAAATCCGTTCAGCCGTTTGGGCGTGAAAGAGTAACAGACAGACAGACAGACAGACAGACAGACAGACAGAGTTACTTTCGCATTTATAATATTAGTATGGATTAGTATTATAGGTCCATGCCTCCTGCACGCTTTAGTGCTAAAATATCTCCACCCGAATCCGCAACGATAGTGGCTACAGTACTGCGAAAAGAGTGGCCGGTGTCTGGGTCTTTTAAACCTGAATATTTCGCTATTGCTTTGAGACACCACCAATAGTGTGACGGCCAGTATTAAGGGAAATGCATTTTCCATGTCGGTATGTCCAAAAAAATCTTAGGCTTTCTGTTCCAGGAGGCCGAAGATTACACATTTTCTGTATAACATGCAGGGCTTGAAGCTGCAGCCATCATCGGTTATGGTGAATCTTCTTGTTAAATTTTTTGTTTGCCGCAATGTCACAATAACGTATTTGCCCATATCTTCTACATCATTCATGTTTAAGGAGAGAATTTCGTCACATCGACAACATCCAAAAATCCCGAATATTGGTACAATTTTTGTCAGCAACCACTGGTCATCAGGAGCTTGTTAAAGAAATTATTTAGCCTCTTTTTTACTTAATACCTTGGCCTTTTTTGGCGTATAACGCTTATTTTTCGTTTCAGAGACGCTATAACCCATAGAGATAGAATAGAGAAGAGACGCTATGACATACAATTGTGTAAGGAAAAATGGAACCACTGGGCGGGGCTTAGTTGACGAGCAATATGGCTGAAAGTTCAGGGTTGAATTAAGTTGCCAGTTTTTTCTGTTTACGAATTTCACTCAAAAAATACGACGTGTTGGGTCTTTAGCAATCCTGTTCAAATAAGGTCAATTGAATATCAAATAAACAATTTTTCTTCAGGCGATAATATACACATATAGAAAGATATCAGATTACCAAGACATACTAGCAAAAATTTCGAATGCGGATCTGTTCAGTACTCATCCCTACCTGTGATATGTTTTTTCTCTAATTTTCTTCTTATCTGTTCCTACTCTGCTTGAAGAAAGCCATACAAGCACACGATACCATTTATTATTGTTTATTAAGCACAAGAAATCTCAATTTAACTTGAAAAAAGGACAAAAATCACTATTTTAATAAAAAATTCAATGATTGTCAAAATTCGACGTATAGCAGTAATATGGCGGATCTGATACCACTTTCATTTCATCGATAGCAACTCTATACTATTCTATCTCTATGCTATAACCTTTTGAAATCTGCCGATGACAACTAAATGTCATATTTTCAATACATTTTTTAAGGAAAACAAATCTGCGAACAGGGGCATTTTCTTTCATTTCCAAGCAGCTTATCAGCATGGACCATTTTGCCCATGAAGTATTAGGGCTGAATATAGCTGATAGTTGATTCAAGTACCAACAAAACATCTTCAGTTACACTAATCACATTTTCTTTGTTTTGCCACTTTTTGAGGTCGTCGTATTCTCGCTCGTAATTTGCGACAAATTATTGAGATTTTTTGGAATTCATCTAAACATTTTACAAATGAGGAACAAATACAATATAAAAACAATACACGCAAGGTAACGGGTTTTACTGGCTCAAGGAGGTAACTGACTCGCCTGCGGCTCCTCAATTATATCCTCCATTCGCCAGTTAAAACTGTCTTACCTTGCTAGTAATGTTATATACTATTGGGGTCTTGTTCTCACGGAAACCGCTTTCCATATTTTTGTTATAAAATTGTATGCCTTTCAGATTTTACCGGAATCTAATTGTGATTATCAGGGTGATATTTTTCGGTTCTCTTTCATTCTCAACCAAACATTATTTCAGTTGAAATATTTGCAGAGCATATAGAAGAATCAGGTTACATAACGTCGCCTTAATATGCAAATCACATAAGTCCAAAACCCAAAGTTTAGAGGAGAGGAAACAAAAATGTAAATCTGTGGATGTGCGTTAGTGATTTTCTTTAAATTCTTAGATAACGTCGTTCCGGGCTTCGTCAGCTATAAGATTTTTTGGTGTGTGTGAATTTCTGCACAGGTGTGCACGAAGCTCCTTGACATAACTAACATTTCAAATTCGCCCAAAAGTGGACTTATGTGATTTGCATATTAAGCCGACGATAAGTAAAATCATTTCTGGAGAGGAAACTAAAACGAGAAAATAGTCTTTTGACAAAGTCATTTAATCAAAAATGATATTCATATCTGGACACAATTCTTCGATCATATGCTAATCATCGACCATTTTCAAACTAACTCAATCAGAAAAAAAAATTAATGAGAGCCCTGAGCAAGTGCTTTCGAGCGTTCGTTCATTGGTGAAGCAATGAAGCTCTATCACCTCAAAATTTTGTATAGGACTCGAATTTAATGCTTAGTATATAATAAAAAATGTCCTCATGATCGGAATTATATTCTGAAAATTATTCGAAAATGATGTATGTAAACAATCAGTAATTAAAAAAAATAAATTATATAGTCTAAAAACTTCGCAAGAACATTCAGTATATTAATCTTCATTCAACAAATGATTTCACTCGCATCGGTATAACTTATTATAGAAATATAAAGATTCTTCTTTTCAATAATATTCCAATTGAATTTTCTATGGTTTTTGTTAACACTATTGACACAAAATTTCGCATGAAGCTCATCATGAGCGTCTTGAATGAGGCCGCAAAATTTGATTTCGATAGGTTTCGTTTTGTCTATCGAGGAACATCCTGTAGGATTTCGCTGGTTAACGAACCTAACCTAGGCATTTAGGTCCCGAGCTCACCCTGAAAATTCCAAGTCTCTAGGACAATCCCTTCAATAGTTATCGTGTTGACCTACGGCTGGACGGACCCACGGCAGAAACAAATTTGATCAAGAATCCGGGAGTTGGACCCTATCGTTTGAAACCTTTTTGGCTCAAAATTCGAACAATACAGATATTTGGACAAAACGATATAGCACAAGTTTAAGTAAAACGAGCGAACAAATTGCCACCCATGGTCATCCGGCTTTAATTTTTCAGATTTTGTATTTTAATGGTACGTAAGCTAAGATCATCACGTGAATTTTTAACGTTATAGAGGGAAAAAGAAAAACAAGTTGAGAGCGCCGACCTATCCATATTTCGTTGTGTTCTTCAAAACCTTGTTCTACAGAAGCATTTTTTGTTGGTACTCACATTCTTCATTCTGTTGATGGTTTCAAATCAGAAACAATTGAATTAGTACAAAAACTAACCTTATCGATAAAAAAACCAATTAAAACTCTTCGTACAAATTATATGGAAAAATTCGACAAGCACGCGTCAAATATAAAATGATGGTGAAAGAGCAAAAAAACCAAATGTCGTAGATATCTAGAATTTCCTGAAATTGATCCAAATTTCCTTGAATTTCGAAGGGACCACCACTAGAAGCCGCTTCCGTTCTTTTCATTATCGAATGAATTTCAAATCAGTATCGATTGAGCGCATAAAGGAAAATTTGCATTCAGGGAATATCCGGTTACTGTAACTTTTATTGTTATTCGGTCGTTTCTTAGATTCCTTGGCTCTTGAGTGAAGTAAAATGGATAAGGATGAAATTATGTTAGCATTCCACTACCGATAAGAGGTTGCTGGTATAATATCGCTATTATTGGATTATTGGATATCAGGAGTATTTACTTGAAATGGCAGCAGGCTAACTTATAGGTACCTGAATGGAAAATTTTCTAATAAAAAGGAAAAAACCTCGATTTACATATAAACAATTATTGACATCTCTTTAAACAGATTTATAGTAGAAAAAAATGATTCATTCGAAAAGATTGATTTCTATAGCGAGAAAAGTGACAACATTTTTGACCACTAAATAAATTGACACTTCAAAATGATTTGTGTACTTTCTATTGGATTCGAAATTCGAATAAATCATTCAAGTTTACGATATTTCATGAAAAGTAAACCACTCAATGCTTCTGCTTCTTTCAATGGCGAGTGCTCTCCTACGAATGAAGCTTTGTATTTGTACTTGAATGAATGTTATTCGTCGTTTGTAATATTTATTGAACTGTTTCAGTGATGTGTACAAACAATCTTGTCAAGAATTTGTACGTAAAATGAATTGCAAAACAAATTAACATCGATGAAAAAACAAGCAATGGGATGTATGGCATTAGCAATAAAATTAAATAAATATCTTCTTAATGAATAATTATGGATTCTGAAACCAAAAGTGGACATATTGGAGTGACAAGAGGCCAAGAGCCTTTTCTCAAACTGATAATATTTTGTTAAAAAAAATCCGAAAAATAAGAAAAAATTGAATTCATGTGTAATTTTTACTCATTGAATAATATATCCTTAAATGAACATTGAACTTGCAATATTATAATTTATATTATGTACATACAGGGTTTTCCTTTTAAGTTGGCCTATAAGACGTTTCTGGAGAACTTGTTTTTCGTTCTGAAATTTTAGGTGAAGCCTTGAGGGTAAAGAAACTCTTCGCCTAAAATGTTTTCAAGTCGACAGTGTTGCCACGTCTATCCCAAACACATATCTACTTTCTTATTTCAAATGGAACTACCTATATTTTCTTTTATGTATCGATTCAATAACAAATTCTCAGTATAACATACTGAAAAAAATTTCTCTACAATGCACTGTTGCCAAGTTATGCACAAATTCTTGAAAATTTCGACATCTGTATTGCCAGTTTGGAAATGCAATATCTCGTTTATTTTCTATTCAAACGAAACCAAACTCAGCAGTCTCATAGTAAAGAAATCGTGCATTCATGTGGTACATTCTATATTTCAATACGTCTTGAGGTTTTTCGAAGATATTGCTCCGAAAATGTGCAACTTTAAATTGAAATATTTCGGGATTTTCAAATGGCAACCCCATATTTATTTTACAGCATTCGATTCGAAATGAAAAATGAATGGCAGTCTCTTCTCACACTAATTATTTATTTTGGATAGTTTTTGAATGAGATGAAAAAAACTGAAATTCTTCAGTATTTGTAGTCATGATCTATGGTCGTGTTCACGATGAAATGGCTCTATGATTATGAGGTAATTATTGAAGATTTTATGGTTGAAATCATAAAGAGTGTTCGATGATCACGGATGTCATAGAAAAAGTTTTCCCATGTTATTCAAACACGGTTCAGGTTGTTTCACAATTCACGAGAAATGCCAAAAAAATCATTGAAAGGACCTGTAGGACCTTCAACGATCGTTATCCACATTTAGCAAGAATGCCTGGAAGGAAATTCCGAAAACTCTTTTGGCTTTTTGTAATCCTGGCCCAATGTTCATAATCTCAACCATAGAATTCATTCCGATTATTCACTTTATAATCACACAGCATAATGTCCATAGATCATGACTATAAATACTGAAGAATTTCAGTATTTTTCATCTCATTCAAAAACTGTCCAAAATAAATAATTAGTGTAAAACTAGACTGCCATTAATTTTTTATTTAGAATTAAATGCTGTAAAATAAATGGGGGGTTGCCATTTGAAAATCTCGAAATATTTCAATTTTGTGTACCACATTTTCGGAGCAATATTTTTAAAAAAACTTACGATGTATCAAAATACTGAATGTACCAAATAAATGCACGATTTCTTTACTATGAGCCTGCTGAGTTCGGTTCCGTTCGAATAGAAAATAATCGAGATATTGCATTTTCAAACTGGCAATGCAGATGTCAAAAATTTCAAGAATTGTGCATAACTTGGCAACAGTGCATAGTAGAAAAAAATTTTTCATTATGTTATACTGAGAATTAGGTATTGAATCGATACATAAAGAAAATATATGTAGTTCTATTTGAAATAAGAAAGTGGATATGTGTTTGAGATAGACGTGGCAACACTGTCGACTTGAAAATATTTTAGGCGAAGACTTTCTTTACCCTCAAGGCTCCACCTAAAATTTCAAAACGAAATATCCCCTATTCTCCAAAAATGTCTAATAGGCCAACTTAAAAGGAAAACCCTGTATATGCATAGTATACATAAAAAGTTTAAAAAATACGGAAATGTTGCTGACTATGTGGAGAATTCGCTGTTGAGGAAAAATGTCGAAACGCTTAATAAATAGGGACTATGCAGCTTATTTGAAACACATTGAGTCTGAGATCGTTGATGGCTGTGGCGGTAACAGTTTCTGGAAGTTTATGTCCAATAAAAGAAAATTGAGGATATTCATTCCCAAAAAATATGCCATTTGACAACCTCTCTGCGGGTAACCAAGTAGAGATATGTGACCGTTTGTCACCTTTTTCAAAAGTTCATTTGAGAACCCTGGAAACTACGATTTCTTATACTTCAGGGGCTCTGCAAGTACAGGGTGGGGCAGAAAAAACCTATCCGATTTCAAATCCCTTTTTCTCAGAAGAGAGAGCAGGTAGAGTAGTGGGGTTAAAAACCGTTAGAAAGCTGGTTTTATGCATTTGTCAGTAGTCAACATGCCTTGGTCTGGTGAACATCGTGCTTTTGTTATTGAGCGGTTTATCGAATGCGGCGGTTCGATAATTGCTACACAACGTGCTTTTCGAATTCATTTCGATATTGGAGTGACGAAAATCCTCGGGAAATCCATCAGGAACCCCTCCGTAGCCCAAAAGTGACTGTGTGGTGTGCTCTTTCCCGCCTAGGCGTCTGGGGGGCCCTACTTTTTTGAAGAAAATGGGCAAAGCGTAACGGTCACAGCGAGCGCTATTGTTTCATGCTGGAAAATTTTCTTAGACCCAAAATGGAAGAAAATGGCGTGGAAAATGTGTGGTTTCAACAGGATGGTGCAACCACCCACACATCGCGACGATCAATGGACATTCTCAGGGAACTGTTTCCCGGTCGCCTCATTTCTCTGAGAGGTGATCTTGGCTGGCCGCCGCGCTCACCGGATCTCACTCCATGTGACTTCTTCCTTTGGGGTTACCTCAAATCGAAGGTTTACCAGCATCGACCAAGGACCCTTCTTGCTTTACGAAGGGAAATTGCTCGGGTAATTGAAGAATTCCTGTGGAAATGGTGATGTGAAAGTCATGGAAAGCTACCGCGAGCGCCTAAATAAGTGTATCCGCTCCCAAGGACGACATTTGAGTGATGTGCTTTCGAAACTTAAATTTAAAAATGGCATAAAATTTGCGATATGTTAATAAAAAAAACTTTTTGACAAGCTGAGTGGTTTTAATTTTATAACGTTTGAAATCGGATAGGTTTTTCTGCCCCACCCTGTACCAATAGCAGTGGTATCCGAGCTGAAGGTCTACAATATTTTAAAAATTTAAAGTTGAAAAGTCTTCAGGTCCTGACGGTATCCCCCTCTTTTCATAAAAAATTGTATAGATAACCTAACCACTCCTTTAACTTTAATATACAATCTATCACTTTCGTCGTATTACCCTACATTATGGAAGTTGAGCCACGTGATACCAATACACAAGGGAGGCAAAAGAAATGACGTCACTAATTACAGACCCATCAGTAAACTTTCAATATTTGGCAAATAATAGGAACAAATAGTCTATGATTTACTTCTGAGTGAAACTAAAAAGCATATCATACCACAGCAAACACCGATTTTATCCCGGACGATCGGTTGAAACAAACCTTACTCTGTACGTTGAGTTCATTTATCAATCAATGGATGCCGGTTATCAGGTGGGCTCGATTTACACAGACTTCAGCAAAGCATTTGACAAAATTGATCACAAACTACTAATCGGTAAACTTGCTGAGGTGTGTGAAACTTCCGGTCTGCCTGATTACATTAGGTCTTACATAGGCGAAAAAAAAAACAAGTGGTGGTGGTGAACGGATACGAATCGTCCGAATATGTAAACACATCCGGTGTACCTCAGGGTAGTCACTTAGGTCCTTTATTGTTCATAATATTCATCAACGATGTTATTAAAAGTTTTTATGTTCTCTTTCTTTCTATTGTACGCTGATGATCTCAAACTTTTTCGTAGAATAAAATCACCAGATGACTGTCAAAGACTTCAAGATGATTTGGATCGGTTGGTTGCTTATTGTGCACAGAACAACATCTATATTAATTTTAAGCTCTTAGATCTTAAGATGTTATAAAATGTGAATATCTCTGGAATGGTACAAGTTAAATTGCTTTTTAAAAAGCAAAATACTCAGGAAACATCAGGCTACATCACTGTATAGTTTTTTGAAGCCTCATGTATCTGGTATTGCCCACAGAATGCGTTAAACTGTAATGAAAAAACCCGAAAATTCGAACGCCCTGTATAGCATGATGCATTTCTTTTTATGAACATCTCATTGTAGTATGATTTTCGTCGATAAAAGAGCTACAACTAAAAAGAAACATTCAAATCGGACAAATGGTTGCGAAGATATTCATGGCTAATGCATAAAATACAAGAGTCGATATAAAGTTGAATATCTCTGGATGACTTCACGATAAATTGGTTTTTGAAAAAAACAAAATACTCAAGAGATACTAGGCTGCAACGCTTTATTGTTTTCATATTCCTCAGCAACCTGGCATTGCCCACAGAAGACGTTAAATTTGACTATAAAACATGACATTATTTAAACGCCCTGTACAACACGAAGATTTTATTTTTTGGACTTCTGCTTAATGGAGGGAGTTTGACAATAACAGAGCTACTATTGAAGGAAAAAACGTTGAAATCCGACTAAAGATTTGGAAGATATCAATCGTTTAAATTTAACGAAATTTTAGGTGGTGCGCTAATTTTGTCCATCAGTATAGATTCACCAGATTTATTGTCAATATTGAATATTGACATCTGTTTCCGAACAACAAGACGGCATGAAATGTTCGCATTCCTTATAGAAGAACAAATTTAGGTTTTAATTCCCCATTGGTTAGGTGTCAGAGAGTGTGTAATTGTACAGTCTCAGAATTAACTTTTATGGAACTCCTTTGAATTCATTTAAAAAGCTCCTGAAAGCTATTTCTTTGTAATTTTTGTATTTCATCCTGTCGCTGTAATGTGATAATAATTAGTTACTTGTAATTTAGAATGATAGAAAATTGTTAACCCTAATTTAGTTCATTTTTGTTGTCAAAAAGTATTGGACGATAGTCAGTTTTTATCCCTCATTGTTTATTAAATAAATAAATAATAATAAAGTCATCCTCACACTCAAATTATTATCTAGGAATTGATTGTAACGTTGAAATGTGACAAGTTATTGAAACGTTCATTCGATATGTGGTCTTAAATCCATTGAGAAAATCATTCAATGAATTTTGCTTTCCTCTTAATACCTTTTTTGTCTATTGTACGATGATATTCAATCAATTTACTAAGAACGCAATAATCAAGTTGACGAATAATATATAACTATAGTCCGTTCACGAAAGATTGAGCCGTTGGTTGGCCATGATAATTTGACATATTCCACTGTGTATATTAAAATTTTAGGTTATGATGTTTATTTTCTTGTCAGATTGATACGCAATGTTGTCAATATTGCATAGAGTTGTCTGATAACTCGCAAGCTCGTCGGACGAGGCCGGGTACATTCGGCAACATGGAATTTATTTTACGTTATGACAGCAAATACTGCCAACTTCAGATAAATAAAGAAACGCCTACTATGTGCTCAACCTTTCGTGAACGTAGTATATGTCAAAGAAGTTCCGTATCAGTGTGCAGAAATTTAACTTAATTTTCAAATTATTCGCACTGTAAACATCTTGGGAATTACTCCAGAGTGGATAAAAAAGGCTTGCCTAGAAGTACTGATGAATTCCTCGTGTTTGAGTGTTGATCTGTTGAGTGCCAAGCAGGGTATCTTTCATTGTAGTGTTGTCGGTTCCTCATTTAGGTTTTCTTTTTCAATCACAACATATATGTGATAGATTTACATTTTTTCCTACCTACTTGAAATAATGAAAACAGTTCTTGATCTAAGTTATTTCATAACCCACTGTTATCTATGGACATTTCTATTTGACTGATTAACTGAAGAAATCACTTCACTTCGATCGAATAGACCAATAGGAAAGCTGCGTTACTGATTTTGCATCAGTTTGGAAATGATGCAGCGTCAAATAGAAGAGTCGCTGGTTATCACACGATATTATATATTTCATGTATTTATATATCACTTTGGTGAAAATGTAATTAACATGATTTATACAGGTTCTCTATAAAAATTGTAACAGCGCAGTTGGCTTACTCTGTTACGCAGGAATTATATGGCTGGAATAGGCAATGTCATAGATAGATAGAAATAAATATAAAGAGAGATTTGATTAATCTTGAGTTTGCATAAGAAGCAGCAAAATGATAATATTCCAAAGCCAACTGCGCTGTTACAATCATTTATAAGGACCTCGTACAATTCCTATTTTTTCTCGATAGACCTCGAGGTCTAATGAATTGATCAGTTTCAATTTTTACTCAGACATTGGATAAAACACTTTTTCATTATAATAAACTTGTTGTGATATTTGCTCATTAGAATCCCAACAATCCCATTCAATCTCGAATATAAGAATATGTATTTGCATATCTCGCATCTGTCGCCATTTGTCTTCAATACGTCACAACATGAACGCGAAAATGGCTACCATTTCATAACCCCCCCCCATTAAAGAACCCTGTTGGTATCATTATTTTCATTGAATGATCCAACTTTTGTGTTCAAATCTTGAACTTACATTGAAAATCAAGTTAATTTAGTTAGTTGCTGCTTTCGAAATTTATCGTTATATTAACGTTCGTCCAATTTCTCAACAGCCTGTATCTTCATCGAAGTACAAATTACTCAACTCAGATGAAATATTCAACACGAAAATACATATAGGTATTTTGAAAAAATAATGATAATTGCGATGGCGGACTGAGGCCAACTGATCTGACAACCACTTATTTAAGAACAAAATGAAACCCTTCAGACTTGATATACGATCTCTGTCCCTTTTATATAATATCCAGTATTTCATATTTATGTGACGTTTTTTGCCGGCGGAACTAGGTATTGAATGGATATGGGAAGCATGACTATCTCGTTGTTAGTAAAATATGATATGGGATCGAGGTAACTCACAAATTGAGATATTTCGTACCAAAAAATATTTCACAAAGGTGAAACAGGATATGTAGGGTGAGAGGTTCAGTAGTTGACACCCTGATAGTGATTGACACAGTGCACATACATACCGATGTAGAAAACTATTGGTACTATCTAAGGTTTTTTCATCTGTCTGTAACTATTTCAGAATGTTTTATTTCTGTTTGGGTCAAGTCCGATTTCTTCAGGTTATCATCATGAAAACGGCATCATAAGATATTTGGCGGGAGACTTTGTAGTTCTTTCGATAATTGTGTAGATATGTTGGAGTTTACTTTATGATAGTGACCGCATAGAATTGCGTATATTTTCCGATTTTTCATGTTCATATTCGTTAGAAGTTTCCTGTTGTTTGGAAGGTGCCAAGAAATATTAATTGACCTTCCAATGATTAATATATCCAGGTCAAACCATATGTCAATAACTGTTTCAATATATTACATTGAACAGTGATTGACATAGGCTTTAACCTTAATATATAAATCATTGAGGGGTTTATTCACATCAATTAAATATTCCTTAGAACCTTCCAATCAATGGAAAACTTCTAACGAATATGAAACAAAACAAAATCTGAAAATATACTCGATTATGTGCAGTCGCTATCCTTAAGTAAACATATACACTTATTGACACTACTGCAAAATTTCGTGCCAAATATCTAATGATGGTTTTCAGAATGATAACCTGAGGACTCATATAGAAATAAAACGTTCTGAAATATATGATGAAAAACCCAAGATAGTACCAATAGTTTATTACATCGGTATATATGTAAAGATCACTAATACTTTTCGTTATTTCTTTGTTTATATTGATTAAAATTGTCTAAGCCTTATCTCTCTATTATTTTTAGTATGAATGTCTCAATGACCCATATAATGAAAATGTTTGAGTGAGAGAAAGCAACAATTGATGCAAAAGTGAGACGAAATTTTATTAATGACTATAATTCTGGGTGTCAATTACTATCGAAGTATGTCAATGACTATTAAATATGTATGTTATTCCAACGAAATGGGTGTTCCCTCGAATATTTAATCGATATTTAAAGTTTGAAGGCAATATTAAAATAGCAACATTCAACTATAGTTCCGTGATAATAACCATGGTGTTACAGTAAAATACGGACCGAATTCGCCTACTGAGAGTATTCATTTCCTCAAGGTGTCAGTCACTATAGCTTTTACCCTATATTACAAAATCTTAATCAGTTTTCGAGTAAAACTCTAAGGATTCTTCCCTTTTCGTTTGTACGTTTCATTTAGGAATACTCTGTATAAACTGATATTTTCTCCATGAAAACAATAATTTATTTTAACCACAGTTTTAGAATATAGTTCATATGTAAAATTTGAATTTAGAATAATCTGTACACTGAATAACATATATCTTTTTTTTGCTAATTCGTTATCATTTTTTGGGTGAAATGATTTATAATATTCCCTAATTCTCTATGACATGATTTCGATGAACTGAACTTTAGTAGAAACTGATTATGGGCGGCATTATGGCAATCCAGGAACGTAACGAGAAATATCATATAATTCAATCATGTACTTCAGCACTATTACATAATATTATTTTCCATATTTCTATGTTTCGGCAGAATTGTAACATTTCCTTCTTGTATTGCTTCTGAAATCTTTATGTTCGCTTGCGCATGACAATAACCCATTAAAATAGGGGGAATCACACAATAAAACGGGTCATTATTGATCAATGTCGTATACGGTAAATGAAACTTTCATTTTGACATCGACGGAAAAAATAATTTAATCGAAATTTCCTGAAGTACCGATCTATTTCGACTTGGAAACCATTTGGCGCTATCTCGATTTAATCCCTTGAATATTATCCATTCTCAATCCACTCTCCTCCTACACAATTGAGTAGGAAGAAGGGTTTTCTGATAGACTCTGGCATTCGAAATCTAGCTTTAGGCCCTCGTCAACTCTGATACATTACAGGAAAGCGAATCCACTACTAGTGTTGCCTCTAGCTTCGTAATGAAAATTAGATGTGTTCTCTCTGTTTGTTGTTTTGATCCTATCAATTATTGATATATTCTGCAATATAGAATGATTCACATGCCGACTGGCTGTAAAAAATTCAAATTAACTTGGTGATATCCCATTCAGCAATTTTTTTGGTGGGAGCCCATCCAGTTTTCGATTGAAAATATCTAACACTGATAGATAATATGTTTGAATTTTATTTCGTATGTTTGTTTGATTTTTGTTCAATATATCTAGTAATTTGATTCATTTGGAACCATTCGTTCTGGTTTCTTTTTGCTTAGATCAAGGAAGATTCAAATAGTTTATAGTGAACCAGGTACTGATCGTATTCGCAAAATGTAGCAGTTGAAAGACATTATTTTTTCAACGTATACTTTCAGAAAAAGTATATGCATCCTTTTTAGAGGCCTCGACAAAGACAAGGACTATTTTTGTTTCATTCAAAACTTACGTTACATTCATATTCCTTATTATACCAATTCGAAAACAGGAAAAATATTATGAGACAGTATATATTCTCAGCACTGGCGTATTTAGGGAGAGTTCAGGGGGGCCAGGCCTCCCCTGTAGTACCTCTGGCCCCCCTGAAAGATTCTAATCAAAAAGTACGTATCGGTATCACGAAAAAACTTTTACTACATAGGGATCGCGGCTCCCCCTGAAAACTGAGGCCTTATTCGCCTATGATTCTCAGTCACATCCAACAGGAGTGTTGTTTTGTTGCAGGTACCAAATTCTTTCCTAAAACCTGATTGACTGACTGTCAAAATATTAGCTTGCGCTAGGAATTCATATATTTGCTTACTCAGAATTTTTTCATGCATCTTTGACATACATACACGGTTAAATACTTAACACTTATATCTCAGTTATTCCTTTTGACTGAAGGTCTTACAATGCAACATATCCAGGCTGCAGAAAATGAATTCTCCTCAGAAAATGACTACGTTTTTCCGTTACAGATTTTGTCGAAAAAATGACATCAATATTGCTTGAAAATAGGAATTATTAAAAAAAAAGGAGCGCGTAACTACCGTTATAAAAAATATGTGAAATATTCAAAAAATATTACCAATTATTGAAAAATAATTATCACTTTCTGCACCTCATCTCACAGCAATGTTTATAGAATTTTGCTGTTGTTAAAGGGTATGGACCTGCTTGGTAGTAGCCATGCAATATTTTATAGTGTAAGTTCGGATCACCATACTGATGTTACAGTCGCCTACGCTCAACCTCAAAAGATTTGATTTCATGAACTACATATCGAGATCACCTAAAAATCATTATATGTATAATAATCCATAAGATATATCTTACCAGTTCCATTCCTCGTCTTCACATCAAAGTAAATATCTAAGGATATAAACAAAAAAATCTATCAACTTAGTTAGATATTTTTTTTATTGTCCAGTAAGAAAAGTGTAACCTTTTTTGAACCTTAATAACCTCTATATATTGACAAAATCGTGCTTTTCATTGTCGGAGCAAGTGAACCTGCAGTTGGCCACTCATGAAATGAAATATCATAAATAATATTCAACTCACTCGAATAGACCATTATGCTTAATGGAAAAGCTTCCAATCATCTAGTTGTGGAAGAAATCAATGAGGCGGATTTAAAGAGCCCGATTTACAGACTGTTTATATACAGGGTCTCTCTAAATGATTGTAACAGCGCAGTTGACTTTGGATTATGCAGACCACAGAATTCTGTGATCATGCTATGGCCTGATTGGTTAGAGATTGGTATTCTGCAATCCAAAGCCAACTGCGCTGTTACAATCATTTATAAAGACCCTGTATTAACATTTCAACCAAATTCATAGAAAATCATCGGGATCAATTAAATTCCCATAAGAACTCCAACATGCTGAAGGTATACCAACATTTTCACACATGCGAATAAGACATATAGAGTCCATTTGAAATTGTACAATGACTTTGAGGAAGATAAGAGTTAGGTAATGATTTTCAAATTGATTCATTCAAGATAACATGAACTGAGGTGTTTCATAAGAATATCATGAAAATTACAGAGTTTGAGAAAATTTCGAGCGTTTTCTTTCATATCATTCACAGGTGAATAAGCTCGGTACATTATTTGACAAATGTTACATATGATGAAAGAGGATAATGCTGAGAGTAACAAGTGAATGCCCCTGCGTGTGAGTAGTACTGGCATTGTAATCAACCAATCTTTAGAGTGAGATGGAAAGCATTCCACTGCCCTACTGGGGTGAGATTTTCACTTTAAAAATTTTAAAATAAAATACAAAATTTTGTAATTTTGTCATATAGCTTTTATCACATGAATATCCTGAAGCAACGAAAAACTGCCACTAATTCAGTAAAATAATTCAGTTTGTGGATGCAAATTTGAATAAAAATGTAAACATTACGTATCGAATAACTGAACACCAACAGACAGATGTTGCCAAACTGACAGAATTGTCTGTTACAAACGCAAGCCGTAAAGCCTTGTTCGCACTACGCTAGTAGTTTAGTCGAGCCGCTAGAAATTCAGTAGCTACTCTCCATCCAATCGTTCGCACTTTGTTCGAGTTAAGTTCACAAGTGAGTAGCCTTTGTACGATGAACAACTTGCAACGCACGAACTCTGACGTGATTTCTTCCGCCCAGCGAAACGACATCGTCGCGGCAAATGATATTACTAATGAACTCGAATAAACTGATCGGTTCGGACCTATCTAGTCCGTGAGCGAGTGAAGAGTATCGCGTGGTGGGGTACTCTACTCGCCCGAGAAAATAGAACCAAATGGATCGACTCGACTTAATTACACACTAAGCTACCCTACCAAATTCTTGGTGTTCACACACGTATAGTGGCTAAATTTTAGCTCCTCGACTAAACTACTAGCGTAGTGCGAACAAGGCTTTAGTATCACAGTAGAGAAGCAGTAGATCAATTATCCCAATACGGAATAAAGATTCGGCATAAGTTCGCAACGCCGGAATGATGTTCGCGTGCATAAACAGATTCTAATTGGCTGCGTCAACAAATGCGTAGAACCAATCCATCAAAACTTTCACATTATTAATTAATATTGCCTATTTATGAAAGAAATATTTATTTTGTTTTCTAGCTCAGATCAATGCAACCGTGTTTGAGATACAGAAATATTTTTTTTTTATTTTTTCTGAATAAACTTTTTACGAGAAAAAATTACAATGAAATCAATAAAACGAACAGCGGTTACCTACATTTGTTATAACACTATAGCCGTTGAACATGGAACTGTTTCCTTACTGATAGTATGATAGCATATTTATTTTATTTCACCACAATCTGAATGATTTCCAAACAGATTCCAGATGAACGGAACTTATTCTATCATCACCGACGAAATTTTGATATGATATAAATATGCGGTGCCTGGCAGATCTTCCTTTAAAGTTATTCGTTTTATCAATGTAATTGTAATTATTTGAGCCTTGAAAATGAATCACAAGGGATCCAAAACGTTGTCAAACTATTGACTAGATCAATTTAAAAACTTATGCAAATTTTTTTTAAAATTTCAGTTTAACGAACAATCATGGAGGATACTCATCATCAAGAAAAAAATTCCTTGTTCCCCAATATCATCAAGCACTAATGTTTCTGACTCCACTTTAGTCTGTGTTACGGTTTGTTCGAATATGTTTATTGATTGATTTTGGTACAGATGATTGAATCTATAATGAAAGTCAAACTGATTTTCTATAGTTCATTTTGCACCACACATAAGAGCATTATTTTATAAATCAACGATAGGAGATCCTTTTAACAAAATCAGTACCTATACTGAAAAAGCTGGACATGCTGTTATATCAATATTTACTCAGTTCTGCTGTCAAATATCGATATTTCCATTCGAAAATAGTGAAATCATCATATTTCCTCACCAGAAACTTGATTGTTAATACTATCAAAATATTTAGCTTTGACACGTTCGAAAATAAAAGCAAAAAAACCCAAGCACAAACCAGCACCAAGCATATATTCTGGGGTTATCAAATGATCAATGGTCAATCGTGAACTGCTTCTTGCTGTATCTTCAGATCGTCCTAGGTAAGACGCAATATATTTATTTATGATTTTTGCCGTCACACCAGATTCGATGAGCCAAGTTATACAGGGTGTTTCATTGGGAGAGGGAAATACTTCACAGGTGCATAGGTGGCACCAAGACGGTTCTAGAGATACCCCATTTATTGGGTCTCACTGTCTTCATAGCCGAGATACAGGGTGTTTTATGAATTTTGCCCGTTTCTACCTTAGGCCGTATCAGACGAACCACCCGGTATATTTTCTTCATATTTGGCAAATATGTTCCTAATTGAGAGCCCAAACATATCATGCAATAACCGCCTCGAAAATCCAGGTCCGGGTTAACAAAAATTATGAATCGTTTGAATCCTCGAAACAACGCCCTGTACATCGGAATTTTGAAAATCTGTTTTAATATTCGTAAACACCACTAAAAATAAACTGAGACGTATCCTTCAAATTTTCGCTCAGAAAGTTTTACTCCACAAATTTTCAAGGTAAAAGTGAAGTTTTTAGGAACTTGGATACCCGAAAGTGGTTTGAAGTGACTCAATAAATTATCAACAATATTGAATCCATAATTATTTCAACATTACTCTGCAATTCATTTTCACATTGGTTTTCTTTTTTATAGCTGTATACTTTAAAATCCAGGTCCGGGTTAACGGAAATTATGAATCGTTTGAATCCTCGAAACAACACCCTGTACATCGGAATTTTGAAAATCTATTTTATAATTCGAAAATACCACTAAAAACTGAACTGAGACGTACACTTCAAATTTTCGCGCAGATAGTTTCAATGCACAAATTTTCAACGTAAAAGTGAAGTTTTTTAGAACTTGGATACCTGAAAGTGGTTTGAAGTGACTTTTAACAATGAATTATCAAAATATTGAAATCCATAATTATTATACGTTATGATGCAACTCACTTCTCAATAAATGAAAACTAATGTGGAAATGAATTACAAAGTAATGTTGAAATAATTATGGATTCAATATTATTGATAAGTCATTGTTAAAAGTCACTTCAAACCACTTTCAGGTAGATATCTTAGTTCTTAAAAACTTCACTTTTACGTTGAAAATTTGTGCATTGAAACTATCTGCGCGAAAATTTGAAGTGTACGTCTCAGTTCAGTTTTTAGTGTTATTTTCGAATTTAAAACATATTTTCAAAATTCCGATGTACAGGGTGTTGTTTCGAGAATTCAAACCATTCATAATTTTCGTTAACCCGGACCTGGATTTTCAAGTATACGGCTATAAAAAGGAGAACCAATGTGGAAATGAATCACAAAGTAATGTTAAAATTGTGGATTCAATATTGTTGATAATTCATTGTTAAAGTCACTTCAAAACACTTTCGGGTACCCAAGTTCCTAAAAACTTCACTTTTACCTTGAAAATTTGTGCAGTAAAACTTTCTGCGCGAAAATTTGAAGTATACGTCTCAGTTTAGTTTTAGTGGTGTTTTCGAATATTGAAACAGATTTTCAAAATTCCGATGTACAGTGTGTTGTTTCGAGGATTAAAATGATTCATAATTTTTTGTTAACCCGGACCTGGATTTTCGAGGCGGTTATTGCATGATATGTTTGAGCTCTCAATTAGGAACATATTTGCCAAATATGAAGAAAATATACCGGGTGGTTCGTCTGGTACGGCCTCAGGAAGAAACGGGCAAAATTCATAAAACACCCTGTATCTCGGCTATGAAGACAGTGAGACCCAATAAATGGGGTATCTCTAGAACCGTCTTGGTGCCACCTATGCACCTGTGAAGTATTTCCCTTTCTCAATGAAACACCCTGTATATTTATTGATGGTGTAATAATAAGCACTACCCTTCCGGAAATATCCTACTTAATTCAAAACAGAGCATCTTTTCCACTACCCTAAATTTGAGAAATTTTTTATTCGTTGCTGCTATATGGAGTACTTCAATGGAGTTTCGAGTAAATTCTATACTTTTGCTTTTGAAATTATTTTCCAAACAATCATCATAATCTCCTTTGCACAGAAGAATGAGTTTTCGCGGATAATTCTTCATTCTTTCTGAATTGCGTAGTAGTCTAACCAATCCTTCTGTAGCTACTCTGATAGATATTTTTTTCTTAATGATATCATCCAGGGAGCCCATTCCTTCTGCAAAATTATCACCATTCAGTAACTTCGTTATGTGTGTGTTGAAAAATGTGGTGATAAAGAAGACCCACATATTTATTGCATGATTTAATCCGACCATAAAAGAATACTGTAACAAATCCAAATTTATGTCTAAATTCTTGTTAGATATATCATCATGGACGGTACTCAACAACAACAAAAATTTCTTGTTCAGCAATATTATCAAGCACTTATGTTTCTGACCCCATGTCAGTCTGTGTTCCAGTTTGTCGGAATATGACTATTGATTGCGTACAGATAGATCAATCTAATATAAAGGTCAGCCAAGTATTCCATACTTATTTTGCACCACACCGCAGTACATTTAATTAATAACATTATACCGAAAGGTATCCGATAGGAGATCGATTAAATTTAATACATTTGTATTCTGAAAAAGTTCTACATGCTATTATATAAATATTTCCATTCGCAAAAATCATAATTTTTTCTGACAAGAAACTTGATTATTAATACTATCAAAATATTTAGCTTTGACACGTTCGAAAATAAAAGCAAAAAACCCAAGCGCAAACCAGCACCGAGCATATATTCTGGGGTTATCAAATGATCAATGGTCAATCGTGAACTGCTTCTTGCTGTACCTTCAGATCGTCCTAGGTAAGACGCAATATATTTATTTATGATTTTTTCCGTCACACCAGATTCGATGAGCCAAGTTATATATTTATTGATGGTGTAATAATAAGCACTACCCTTCCGGAAATATCCTACTTAATTCAAAACAGAGAAATCTTTTTCCACTACCCTAAATTTGAGAAATTTCTTATTCGTTGCTGCTATATGGAGTACTTCAATGGAGTTTCGAGTGAATGCTCTACTTTTGCTTCTGAAATTATCCTCCAAACAATCATCATAATCTCTTTTGCACAGAAGAATGAGTTTTCGCGGATAGTTCTTCATTCTTTCTCAATTGCTTAGTAGTCTAACCAATCCTTCTGTAGCTACTCTGATAGATATTTTTTTCTTAATTAGCTACTCTGATAGATATTTTTTTCTTAATGATATCATCCAGGCTGCCCACCCCTTCTGCAAAATTATCACCACTCAGTAACTCCGTTATGTGTGTGTTGAAAAATGTGGTGATAAAGAAGACCCACATATTTATTGCAAGATTTAATCCGACCATAAAAGAATACTGTAGCAAATCCAAATTTATGTCCAAATTCTTGTTAGAAATTTGAGTTGAATATATCATCAATGACGGTACTCAACAACAACAAAAATTTCTTGTTCACCATTTTATCAAGCACTAATGTTTCTGACTCCATGTCAGTCTGTGTTACAGTTTGTCCGAATATGACTTTTTATTGAGTACAGATAAATAAATCTAATATAAAGGTCAGCTAAGTATTCCATACTTTATTCTGCACCACACTTAAGTACATTTAATTAATAATATTATACCGAAATTAGGTACATCATCGATAGGAGATCGATTAAATTTAATACATTTGTATACTGAAAAAGTTCTACATGCTGTTATATCAATATTTCCATTCGCAAAAATCATCATATTTCCCCATAAGAAACTTGATTGTTAATACTATCAAAATATTTAGCTTTGACACGTTCGAAAATGAAAGCAAAAAAACCCAAGCACAAACCAGCACCAAGCATATATTCTGGGGTTATCAAATGATCAATGGTCAATCGTGAACTGCTTCTTGCTGTACCTTCAGATCGTCCTAGGTAAGACGCAATATATTTATTTATAATTTTTTCCGTCACACCAGATTCGATGAGCCAAGTTATATATTTATTGATGGTGTAGTAATAAGCACTACCCTTCCGGAAATATCCTACGTAATTCAAAACAGAGAAATCTTTTTCCACTACCCTAAATTTGAGAAATTTCCTATTCGTTGCTGCTATATGGAGTACTTCAATGGAGTTTCTAGTGAATGCTATATCTTTGCTTTTGAAATTATCCTCCAAACAATCATCATAATCTCCTTCGCACAGAAGAATGAGTTTTCGCGGATAATTCTTCATTCTTTCTGAATTGCTTAGTAGTCTAACCAATCCTTCTGTAGCTACTCTGATAGGTATATTTCTCCTAATGATATCATCCAGGGTGCCCACCCCTTCTTCAAAATTATCACCATTCAGTAAATACGTTATGCGTGTGTTGAAAAATGTGGTGATAAAAAAAGATGCGAAGATAATAAGAAACTCAAGAATTTCTTTCGTAACCACATAGATGTTGCATGATTTAATCCGACCATAAAAGAATACTGTGGCAAATCCAAAATTATGTCGTCGCCCCCGAATGAAGAACATAAATAGGACCATCCATAAAGAAGCAATTATGAACGACACCATTATCCAGTAGCTCCATATGTCTGGGCTAAAGGCATCTATTAAAAAATGCCATTTTGGTACCTTATTCGGTATAGAGAAGTAAATGTTCACTGTTTCGTGTATATAAGATGAAGTGAGTTCATAAACCTCGAAGGAGTTTATGGTAATGAAGAAAGTTCCTATCATCAGGTCATCGGTGCTGAGCAGAAAACGATAAGGTGTTTCACGATCTAGCATCAGTTTGAAGATAGGCTTAACTTTGGTACGTTTGAAGATTATTTCGTATATTTCCATTTCCATTCCTGGCTTGTCACAGTCGTGACAAGTAGTATACCCGGAAGCATTCTGGTACCAAACGAATAACGATGAGTTTTCTGTGATCGCAGGATCCCTTTTAGCCGAGAAAAAACCCTTTCGAACCTAAGGTTTTCTCGTTACAATCCCAAATTTCTTCCAACTTTGTAGCCTGCATAATCGGAACACCAGTTTTCAATGGATAAAAGGTGTAAACTTTTCTTGTGCGCTTGGATATAAATATTACATTAAATATGTTGTATCTCGCTGTAATTTCCAAAATTTCCTTTGTTATCTCATACCCGATAAAGATGAATTCTGCCTGGGGTTGAAACACCGAGCATAGCACAGTCTTTCCATAATTCCAGTGAACTGAACTATGTTTCGTATTCAATGATGTAACTTCTTGGAAAAACGATCCTGGTATTTGTATCAAGTACGATTTTTCCAGATCATAGGCAATTTCCATTTTAGGAAAATTGGCGATTCTAGAGCTCATGAACCAAGTTGTTACCTGAAATAGCTGCGCTTTATCAGCAATCAAATTCAAACATTGAGTCAAATACAAAGTTTCGTTGACGTGCTTTAATGCGATCATATTGCTGGGAAAGCGGTTTTGACTTAAATTCAGTTTTTAGGTTCACAGTGAATTTTACGGAGATTCACGATTACTAGCTGCTACAATGAGATTTATAGATCCCCGTGCGAAGTTTTCATTATTACGATAAGTATGTTTTTCCAGTCAATATTTAAATATGTAGTACTGTTGTTGAATAAATCATGATGTTTTTCTGTATTTTCTCGACTTGTTCATTGTACACCATTAGAGTCCTTCATATCTGAGTTGTTTTTGTCGAAAGTAACTTCATGAGTCACTCCAGAAGTGAGTATTATACCCAATTCATGAGGCTTTCTATCCTAGAAATTGATCACGAAGAATGCAGGGTCGGAATTGAATCTCTATTATTAACATGAATTATCCTCATTTGCGAACAATAGGATGTGATGAAATGTACATTTCAAAAGTTTGATTGAAATATGAATAAATTCAAAAGTATGTTCATGTGCATGATTAACGAAGTTTTATAAGTAGGTATATAATATTTTGGAGAATGATTGAATACATTTACAGAGTGAACATTGAGTGCCCTCTCTTATATTTATTATTGGATTGAAACATAGCGTGTGTAGTTATCGAATCAAATGTACCTGTTGATATTTTCTCGTGATCTGTTAGGAAAAAAAATCAGGTTGACTTAATTTTCAAACAGGACGCCTATACCTTTTTTCGTCACTTCAATCTTTCTGAGCAGAATAGTCGATCGTGTGTAGAGGATCGTATATCGGATCTCTTGAATTTGTAATATGAAATAATAATAACGTAATAGTAATTTACGTAACAAGTCCGGAAAATAGGGTTTTTTTGGACGAATAGACAAAATTCTAGGACGAGCGCAAGCGAGTCCTAGAAGTCTATGAGTCCAAAAAAACCATTTTCGGGCGTGGTTGCGTACAATATTTTTTCGGCAACCGTCTAGAATAACAAATCAATGAGACGACACATTTCTTTTTTATATATTTTAATTCTTATTTAAATTAAACAGAACAGAAAATATCACATATTAACAGAAACATTCTAATTCTTATTTATATTAATATTTATATTAAAATTCGAGCAATTACTGATATTGAAGTACCCACTTTCCGGACGCTTTTTCTTTGAGAAAGAAGCCTTTCCCGGCCTAGTCCGGGAAGTACGTACTTCCCGGACTAGGCCGGGAAAGGCTTCTTTCTCAAAGAAAAAGCGTCCGGAAGTAGTGGGTACTTCCCGGACGGTTGCCGAAAAAAATTTTTCGTTCTCTTGAAAATACCATTACGTTTCGGATGCTGAACAATAAAGGCTGTGCATTTCTTAGTATTAGCAGAAAAAACGAACACATTATACCATATAATTCTACGAGCACAGAGATAATGGCCTCGGGTGAAAAAATCTGTTTCTATGATGTGAAATAATTGGACCTGTGGAAAAATGAATTAATTGAAGGCTTTTTTCTTGCATGTATGTCAGAGAAGTCTTCCTCTAAAACACACGAAAGAAATTGTTAGCACCATGTTGGATCTGACTCATGTCAGATTACAGTTATTGAAGCAACGTAAATGGTTATTGAGCAGGAGGGATAAAAAAGATAAAGGGACTTCAAATAAGTAGTTGAAGAATATGCGATTGAAGACATAATTAGATATAAATTCGGAAAAAAATGGAATTTTTCCTAATCCTCGATTAGGAATTCACTCAGTGAAATACCGCCGCGGTTCGAACCGCCGAGTCATATTGCGGAACTGTTTTGCCCACACACTTCGGTGAATTCTACCAGTTATTTTGCTGTCGTTCCCCAACAAGCACGTCATGAAGATGTAACATCTTTTAGCAGTGGCGGTCGCAGTTTCGGTGCTGAGTAAGAAAGAAACGAGACTTATACTACGCTAATGCAAAATAACCGCCGATTCTAGAAGAAATCTACACACACAGTCGGTATGGCACGACAACCGATGAACCGTCGTGAAAAAATCAAGCATCGGTAGATATTACCGACGAGGCGCACCGACGGTTCTTCGCGACACACATCGGTTTTTGGCGCTCTTGCCGAGACGGTTCTTATCACAGCGGTATGAACGGTTGAAAAATAATGATGTCTGTGGCTGGGCTAAGATGGCTACGACACCGTATGCATTTTTCCGTTCCCATACAGTCAGCGCGACAGGTCGCTCTCGCCGTATAGAAAACGGAATGCACAATGGAACACTCCGTTTCCTAGCAGATATGCGCGCGAAGTACCCACTGCCCCTGTGTCCGATCGTATATGTATCTACTTTTGAATAATTTATTGAACATTTTTTATTCTTAGTCGAAAGAAGAAAACAACTTATATAATCAAACCGAACTTTATTCATGTAGAACTACAAATAATACTGGAAATAAATAGGATTTTTTTGAAACTTGCTATTAAGAAAAAATAACATTATAGCAATCCAAAGTTCAATGTGCACTGCCATGACTTATAGCGTTTGTGGATTCTGTTGGATGTTTGCAATCAATGATCGCTTTTTGCGAGGTCTCTTTCTTGAACTTGTTTCGCTGCTGGATGGCCGACCTGCTTGCTTTGCTTTGGCACCCCTGTACCCGGATGCTCTTCTAATGATAGATGTAGGTTGTACATTAATTCTGCGAGACTTCTTTTGCTGAGTAAAAGAGGAACACAGAGCATAGAACGAAGCTTCCTTATCAATATTTTTCATCTGCCTATTAAATTTTTGACAGTAGGCAACAGTGCTGGATGAGTTTCTACGAAGCTGCATATTTTTTCTAAATTTGTTTTTGAATTCCTCCAGTCCATCTTGCGCATTAGTGTCAGTCTCGTGTTTGCTTCAACTGAAAAACTATTTTCTTCATAGGAGTCATGTCATCCAGTTATCATCTCGAACGAAACGAGTTCGCACAATTACTTCTCAATCCGTTGTTTTGTCAGATATGACTTTATAAACAGCACAAAATCTATTCAAAGCTTTTTCTATCTGTTAATAAACAAAACAAATCACGCACAGCTGACTTCTGTTATTGTCATCATAGATAAAACGCGGCAAATTCATAATTGCTGCGATTCGTGCATATCAGCTAGGAAACGGAGTGCTACATTGGGCATTTCGTTTCCTATACAGCGAGAGCGACATGTCGCGCTGACTGTATAGGAACGGAAAAATGCACACCGTATCATGAGCTGCTGCTGCAACTTATTTCAAGTAACCTGGTAATGAAAGCAGTGAAATGACAACCTATTCTGCGAGATATCACTTTTCATAAAGAAAAATTTGGGAAAAAAATTTAGCCTGAATAGTTTACGAATTAATTATTCGAAAATTTATATTTTTGTAGGAAGCCTGCATGACAAGCTGAACTTGGAACGACTTAGTCGCAAACTATAAACATAATATTTTGTGTCCCTATTGTGAATATCCCGACATACTCGTATATTCAAATGAAGCGTGAACCATAAAATGATATTCCGAACCTGCAACACGAAGCGGGCTTCGTTTGCGGGCTAAGTGTAATTTATTCGGAATGGACGACAGAAATGACGTTGATTGATAATTACACCTTTCAACCTTCGAAAGCTAGTGTATAAGGAGGGTGGTGTATTATTCAAGTCATAACACGTCTCATTCAAACCAGGATGTCGTAAAATAATTATCGTAATCGTGTTCGTTGATAATATACCTAATAGTAATGTCCACAGAGCTTCAACTGAGAATTTTGATTTTTCCAAAACATCTAAGCTACATTCATGATCATCAATATTTACTTTAAAGTATGACAACTGCACTTTCAAAGAATCGTTGGGTGAGCAGAAATATTTGAGATATTTCCTTTTTCTAGAATGTTTCACCTGTATTTACCCCACTATTATTCCGCTTCCGAAAAGGTATGTGACCTGTTAATTTTGGAATAATTTTGTGATGAAATTTATTATAACTTCTTCCAATGAATCCAAATATTTGATAAATTGTTATTTCGTAAGAGAATTATATCGTAAAATTCGATCAGTTTAGAATTCCATATGAAGCAGGTCAATAACGAAACAAATAGGTACCTACTCAATTATTACTTGAAATCTGAAAACTTGTTTTTCGACTGCGTTTGTAAATGGTCCTCAATCCGAAGAGATTTGAAGAATTAATATTTTTGGATACTTTAAAAACTATTAAACCGACCAGGAGAAAATTTCACATTTGGCTGCTCCATAACGAGAGACTCCATTTTCAGGTTAAGTGAAATTTATTCGGAATGGACGACAGACCTTTCCTATGACGTTGATTGATAATTACACCTTTGAACCCTAGAAAGCTCTCGTAGCTAGTTTATTAAGAGGGAGGTGTATTATTCAAGTCATAACACGGTTTCATTCAAACCAGGATGTCGTAAAGTAATTATCGTGTTCGTTAAAACTGTAATGTCCAGAAGGACTTGCTGATCTTCCACTGAGAACTTTGACTGTATTTCCAGAAAATCGTTGAGTTAACAGAAATAATTTATATATTTTTCTGTTCCATATTGTTTCATTCCGACATTTCCTGTCTTATGAAGAATGCTACTTATGTCTCTTTTCGATGAAACCAAATATTCAATCATTTGTTATTTCGTATCGAAACCATAACAGAAAATCCGATTAGATCGACATAGCTTTGGAATTTGCTTAAAATATGTAGATAGGCGATAATAAAGTCCGGTGTACGAAAAGTCAACCCCCTATTTTGTTTGCGACAAGAAATATTGGTATAAAAAATGATACCTTCTCTTTCTTCATACCTGTTCAAATTAAGAAAAGGTTAACTCCAATCCATAATCCTCTTCAAAATGGAATTTTACCACTCATTCAGTAATTTCATCAAATGACCTTTATAATTTTGAATGTTTTTTTTTTAATTTTCCTGCTTAGATGCAGCCATCGACTAGACTTCGTATTCTTATATTGCGATCAACCTAGGAAGCCTGAAGGCTAGGATTATTCAGTATACCTAATAATCGTAATCATGTCATCTATATTGTATGTTCAAGCATGGATATATTTTTACCATGCTTTCAAAGTGTGCAAAATCAACGCTTTACCATATTTTTATATGAAAAACATTTTTCTTTCACGAATATCTCTTTCTTATCGTATATCGCCTCAAAGTAACTACAGGGTGGGGCAGAAAAACCATCCGATTTCAAAAACGTTATAAAATTAAAACCACTCAGCTTGTCAAAAAATTTTTTTGATTAACATATCGCAAATTTTATGCCATTTTTAAATTTAAGTTTTGAAAAGCACATCACTCAAATGTCGTCCTTGGGAGCGGATACACTTATTTAGGCGCTCGCGGTAGCTTTCCATGACTTTCACCGTCATTTCCACAGGAGT
>CM024239.1:69641899-69751812 GCA_013421045.1 Propylea japonica | reverse complement strand
GATTAAAAACAAAAAATAAAAACAAAACACACTATTATTATTTATTAAATCTTCGGCTATCGATTTCGGAATTATTCCATCATCAGGCCAGCTGAAAGTATACAAATGTAGAACATGTATTTATTTAGGCGAGAATATGCAACTTACTGTCTTGAATTAAAATGAACACACACTGTTTAAAAACATTGAAAGTGGTCCTCCTCTGTCAGAATTGTTAAAAATTTCTTTAAAAATCTAGTCAACCTTTACTACTAATACATATATCTGTCTTGTGGGAATGTCAACTGAATTTGGAACTATAGGATATGTGCGAAATGTGATATTTAATATGTTAATATATTATTTGGTCTATTGGTGGCGGGAATTTTTTGAATTTATATATATTGTGTGTTTTTTTTTTAGGAATCTGTGAGTTTGAAAATGCTTCTTCTGTCGAATTCTATATTATCATTAAGTAAAATTGGTTGTCTTTATTTTTTAAAATTTCTAGTTGTTCGAGTAATATAATTTTATGGTAATTATTTTCTTTATGAAGCTTTTCAGATTATCTAATGTGATATGTGTCCGGTATCGTTTAAATGTGTGCCTAAAGCGGAATGAGGTTGATTTCTTTTGTGTTCTTTGAATCTTTTTTCTACATTACGAGTTGTCATTCCTATGTAAAATGAAGGGCAGTTTGTGCATGTTATTTCATAGACTCCGCTGGATTGTTCAAGTTTAGATTTCACCTTATTATTGATCAGTATATCCGCTATTGTTCTGTGTCGTTTATTTGTTAGTGTATAATTGTATTTCTCTAAAGTATGTTTTAGTTTTTTCATGTAGATCTTTGTAATATGGTGTTGATATGAAATATTTCCTGATGGGTGTGTGGGGTAGATCTTATCTAGAATTATTTTCTTTTCATTGATTTTAGAATTTCATCGATATATGATTCAGAATATTCATTTTCCCTGCCTACTTGGTATATTATATCTAGTTCTTTCCTATAATTTTCTGGTGTTAAAGGGGTGTTAAAAGTCTATGAAATAAAAATCTAAATGCGGCTCTCTTCATTGTGGGTGCGTGGGTGTGAGCTAAAGGGAATGATGGTGTTAGTTTGTGTGGGTTTCCTGTAGATTTCGAAAAGAAAAACATTATCATCTTTTAGTGTTATGCTCAGATCTAAGAAATTCAGCGAATTTGCTATAGCGTGTTCTATGGTGAATTTAATTTTATATCTGGAGTTGATTTCTTGGTAGAATTCTTCAAGTTCTGTATTTGTTCCTGACCATATGCAAAAGATGTCGTCTATGTATCTTTTCCAGATTACTATGTTTTCGCTATGTGGTAGGAGCATTATTTGTTTTTCTACGTGATCTACATAAGTATCCGCTATAAGTCCGCTAATGGTAGGCCCATGGGTAATCCGTCTTTCATAATATATATTTTTTCGTCAAATATGAAAAAGTTTTGTTCGTTATTAGTTGACCAAGTTTTGTTATATTTTCTATATCCTCAGTTTCCAAATTTAAACTGTTATTGTTGTTTTGATGTGTTATCAATTGTTCTCTAAGTAAATTGATGGATTCATTAATGGGGATATTGGTATAGAGGTTGACTATATCAAAGGATAAAATCATGTATGTTTTATCGGGTTTTAATTCGAGGGATTGTATTTCTTTTATCAATTCCAGAGAATTTTTTATAGAATTATTTGATCTGTATTCCAGTTTTCTACTAAAGAAGTTGTTAATAAATTTTGAGATTTTTGACATGGGGACGATATTGCCGATGTTATTGGTCTTATGCTTTTGTCTGGTTTGTGAAGTTTAATTGTGCTGTACATTTTTGGTAGTTGTGGGTTCTTTTCTTTTAATGTATGAATTGTTTCGTTGAATTTTTTTAACGTTGGAAGAGTTGTTTTTAATGTATTGTTTACTTTGGTGGAATATTTTTGTAAGGGGTTATTCTTACATTGTATTATATTATTTTCGTTGAAAAAGTTTAGTGTTTTCTCGATGTACATATTCTTTTCTAACAATACTAGTCCTGCGTTTTTGTCAGCTTTGGTTAAAATAAGGTTGTTGTCATTTATTTTCTCTCGTATTTTTTTTATTAACAATAAACAACTAACAACAACTATAAACACAATACGAGAGAAAATAAATGACAACAACCTTATTTTAACCAAAGCTGACAAAAACGCAGGACTAGTATTGTTAGAAAAGATTATGTACATCAAGAAAACACTAAACTTTTTCAACGAAAATAATATAATACAATGTAAGAATAACCCCTTACAAAAATATTCCACCAAAGTAAACAATACATTAAAAACAACTCTTCCAACGTTAAAAAAATTCAACGAAACAATTCATACATTAAAAGAAAAGAACCCACAACTACCAAAAATGTACAGCACAATTAAACTTCACAAACCAGACAAAAGCTAAAGAAGTTGTTAATAAATTTTGAGATTTTTTGACATGGGGACGATATTGCCGATGTTATTGGTCTTATGCTTTTGTCTGGTTTGTGAAGTTTAATTGTGCTGTACATTTTTGGTAGTTGTGGGTTCTTTTCTTTTAATGTATGAATTGTTTCGTTGAATTTTTTTAACGTTGGAAGAGTTGTTTTTAATGTATTGTTTACTTTGGTGGAATATTTTTGTAAGGGGTTATTCTTACATTGTATTATATTATTTTCGTTGAAAAAGTTTAGTATTTTCTCGATGTACATATTCTTTTCTAACAATACTAGTCCTGCGTTTTTGTCAGCTTTGGTTAAAATAAGGTTGTTGTCATTTATTTTCTCTCGTATTTTTTTTTATTAACAATAAACAACTAACAACAACTATAAAAACAATACGAGAGAAAATAAATGACAACAACCTTATTTTAACCAAAGCTGACAAAAACGCAGGACTAGTATTGTTAGAAAAGAATATGTACATCGAGAAAACACTAAACTTTTTCAACGAAAATAATATAATACAATGTAAGAATAACCCCTTACAAAAATATTCCACCAAAGTAAACAATACATTAAAAACAACTCTTCCAACGTTAAAAAAATTCAACGAAACAATTCATACATTGCCACGTACTTTACGACGGCCTGTATATAGACGGCAGCTTTTCGCCAGAGAACATTGAGGTCGTGGGTTTATTTAATTTTTCTCTACTTTTACCAATAATAATTAATTTATAAGGGCGCCACTTGATTTATTTAAAACCTATTCTCAATGATCCAACTGTTTGAAAAATCAAGAAACAAGCAGTGTATAATTTCTAATTCAGATGACAATTGATGAAATAAAAAATAGTGTTTTACGATAAGAATTTATAATGATGAACTTCAGTTATACAATGTTAAAAAAAAAGGGTTAGTAGTTTTAGCAATGACAATGTTCAATAAAAAATGCAAATATGTGGGTGTTTGTTTTCAACAATGAAATGTGACGTAATCGTGAAGTGCTGGTTACACCAAACCTTTCCTGGATGTTCAGGAATACAATAGTTGAAATAATAATAGTTTTGATTGATACTGGCCTTATAATAAGATGACTTGACGAAATGGCTGTTCACAAAATGGCGTACCTTTGGACTCGAAAAATATCTTCTACAAAGATATTTGAAATAGTTATAGGTAAGTATATTCGGTAGTCCTGATCTTGTAACGTTCAATCTAGCGATATCCAAATCTTCGGTAGTAAAAGAAAAGAACCCTAAAATGTAATTTAAACGAAATGTTACAGATGTAACGACGAACAAAGGAATTAAAATTCCATCGTAGAAAATACTCACCTTTTAGCAATAAAAGGGTTTCTACAAAATCCAATGAAACGATATTAATTTCAATCGGTATAATAAATGGAAAATTCTTGAATTCAGATTTCAATATTTCGAATTTGTCAATATTAATCCCTTTTCAGGTAGACAACGGAATGAAACATCGAAGAATCTGGATTAATTCTTATCTACCCCCGATCTGATAAAAATAAAAAGATATATGGACTCCGATCGCCACCTGTGTTTGACCGGCACGTTAACATATTATTTGTTAAATATGAATAAAGGAATACTTCGGTCTAAATGAATTGTTTTAATTAATTCCTGGAGATGGACTTAGGATGCAAAGAGAAAACTGTGTTCTAATATTTAATAAAACAAACGCCAAAGCATGTTCATATAAAGGCTGGTTTTTTAAACCGTTACACTATCCCTCTCCTAAAAGAAAAAAATTAGACATAATTTTTTTTGTGTGAGTCGAATTGATCTTGAGAGACTCCTTTAAAACCTTTTTTATTCTACTAACTACTAACCCCCATGATGTTACTTCTTACCTTTTTTTTTAACCTACTCCTATTTTATTTTGTCGCGGCCGCAACCCTAACCTATCCTAAGTATTACCTTATACTTTCTTAAATCTACGCTTATCCAAATCTGAACCTATCCTAACCTAGAGTTATTTACAGCAATAGGACAAATCCTTACGCAAAAGTGGACACAAAAAAATGGTCCAAACGTTACGGATCCGAGAAGAATAATTACTCATGCATTTGAGTAAACGACAGTACAAACGACAATAACGTAACTACGATACGGAAACATCTGAATTTGAACCGAAATATGGCTTCAAATCTTTTACGTGCCATTTCCCATCTTCGGTGCCATCTAAGTCCTCCAAATAATAACAAAGCCCAGAAATTTTGTAACGGACTCTACGCAAAACGTATTTCGGCACAAGTTTAGCCGAAAAATTCTTCGAAGCGTCTGATAGCACTTTGTTACGGCGCCAAACCTTATCACCTACACTAAAATTATAATTTCGCCTTCGTAAGTTGAAAGTACGAACATTCCTACAATATGCATCGTGGAGTTTTTGACGAATTTTCGGAAAAATACTTGAGAGCTGTCCGATGCCAGTCGCATATAGATCCCTGTCTTCAGGAAGCAACTTAATACCGTCAGTTGATTCGATCTGACCATAATAATCGCCGCTTATCGGTACATACCTTCCGAAATTCAAGAACACCGGCGAAAAACCAGTAACTTCATGTTTTGCAGTGTTAATTGCAAATGCAATCTTTTGAAGTTCTTTATCCCAATCCCTATGATCATTATCTTTAATATAACAACGGATAGTGGTACCAATTGTCTGATTCGACCTCTCAACAAAGTTGCATTGAGGCGAATAAACTGGAGTAAACCAGATCTTCTGAACGCGATACCTCTCAGCCAAATTTTTCATAACGCGTCCCGCGAATTGTGTGCCATTATCACATATTATAAACTGCGGTATTCCGAATTTTAAAAAGACATCTGTTTCCAAAAATTGAACAATATTTTCTGCGGTGGCTTTGCGCAATGGGTGTAAAATGGCATATTTCGTGAACCAATCAGATATGACTAGCAAAAAAGTATTTCCGCGTTTTGATCTTGGAAAAGGGCCCATCAAATCCACAGCAATTATTTGCCAAGGAAGACTTACATTTTTCTCTTTTCCCATCAAACCTAGACCAGCTTGATTGAAAATTTTATCAGCTCCACATGTCTTACACTGTTTGATAAATTTTAAAATATCTGCGCGCATCTTCGGCCAATAATAAAGTTCACTAACCCGCGAAAATGTTTTGAATGAACCGAGATGACCACATGTCGGAGGTTCATGACAAGACCTAATCATTTCGGAACGTTGACTTTTCGGAACTACAATTTTCCATTCGGGGATGTTTGAATTCACAGGCAAATTTGAGGGGACCAGTTTATAAAGTTTATCATCCTGCAATTTCCACTGCGGGAAGGCATTTTGGTTTGACCGGACTTTTTCACACATGCTAGTGTACCACCTATCCAAGTTATTTTTATCAACTGATAAAGTAAGAATTTCTCGGGATTCGTGAAGACGTGATAGAAAGTCGGGGACGACATTATTTTTACCTTTCCGATGAATCAGCTCAAAATCGAATTGTCTTAACCGTACGGCCCATCTGGAAAGTCTACCGGAAGGATTAGAGAGCTTGGTGAGCCATAAAAGCGAATAATGGTCAGTAATGACGCTGAATTTGACACCTTCGACGTACGGCCTGAATTTCTCTAAACAAAAAATTAACGCCAGTAGTTCGCGTTCTGTGACAGTATAATTTCTTTCAGCTTTTGAAAGAGAGCGACTAGCGTACGCTATGACTTTTTCGCCGTCATCATAGCACTGGGTGAGTACACCTCCTACGCCAGTTGCGGAAGCATCACTCTGAATCGTGAAAGGCAAATCAAAATTAGGGGAAGTCAAAACAGGTGAAGCCACTAAAGCCTCCTTGATTTTCAGAAATGATTCCTCAGCTTTGGAATTCCAAGAAATTTTCTGACGTTTCTTTTTACCCTTTAATAAATCGTTTATAGGAGAAAGCAAGGTAGAAAAGTCTTTAATGAATGCCCTATACCACGAACACATACCGACAAATCTCTTGATTTCCGTACTAGTATTTGGACGGGGAAAATTGACCATGCTTTATCAGGGTCTGTTCTTAAACCACTGCCGTCTACTATGTATCCTAAATATTTTAAAGAACGACGAAAAAATTGACATTTCTCTAAGTTAATAGTTAGATTCGCATCTATGAGACGATTGAGAACTTCCTTCAAAAGAAAGACATGTTCTTCAAAGGTATTTGATATAATGATGAAGTCGTCTAGATAAGCGAAAACTTTATATTCGAATTCGGGACCAAAAAGTTTATCCACGAAACGCTGCTGTGTTTGCGCACTATTTCGTAGTCCAAATGGTGTAACAGTGAATTGGTATAACCCTCTACCCGGTATGCTGAACGCCGTTTTTTCTTTGGACTGGGGCTCTAACGGGATCTGCCAAAATGACTTTCGCAAATCGATGCTACTAATGTATTTAGCTCCGGTGAGACTACTCAAAATTCGGTCTATACGAGGAAGAGGATAGGAATCATGCTTGGTAATTTCGTTAAGCTTACGACCATCAAAACAAAATCGATAATCTCCACCTTTCTTTTTGACGAGAAGAACCGGACTACACCACGGAGAATTAGAAGGTTCAACGACGCCTAAACTCAACATGTCATCTAGTTCATCGTTCAACTTCTTCAGCATATATGGTGACATAGGATATTGTTTAAGTCGGAAGGGCTTAGCATCTCCCGTATCGATAGTTAGAGAAATCTTATCGGTTCTCCCTAAACGGTTTTTACTACTTACTTTATAGAAAGACTTCATCAACTCGTCAACGATATTCTGCTGACTACTAGATAAGGATCCTAAATCATTAACTTCACGTTTCACCTCAATTTGTGAACAAGATGATATTAAAGAAATATTCTTTTGTTGAACGTTCCACGAGCCCTGATGATAATCTATTCTAATACCGAATCTTCGACAAAAGTCGCTACCAAAAATTAGATCATGCTTAACACTAGGAACAACAAGGGCTTCAATGACATGACATTCATTATTTATGACGATAGGCAAATGTACAAGGCCGGTAATTTGTTGTTTATTATCATCTGCTGTGCGCACAAACTTAGTTTTAGGTCTAAAAATTTTTAAATTGAGAGATTTTATTAATTTTATGCCTTCATTCCCCAAGATAGTTACATTCGATCCTGAATCTAATAAGCCAACCATAGGATAATCTAATAACTTAACTTTAATATAGGGTCTATTATCAGATGGACGAACATGAAAGTCACGAAATTTTTGTTCGAAATGATCTTGTTTGGAAGATGTGGCTCCAGGCATAAACAATTGGGACGATTCCTGAGCCTCAAAATACGCCCCCTGAATTAGTTTTTTGAACATCGCGAACAAGTATTAACCGTGAAATTAGGTAAACCACAACGGTAACAAAATTTTGTCTTTCTCGATTTACATTCTGTATAAAAATGTCCCTTTTTGCGACAATTCCAACATTCAAGATTCGTCCTAAAATTTGATTCATTATTACTAAGTTCCCCTACAGCTGACAATTTAGGTGGACTGCGATTATATTTTGAAGAGTTTTTGTCGAATGTATTTTTCCTAAATCTAGGAGTATCTTCTGGCGGATACTTGGGAGTATTTTGTTTGCGTGATTCATCAATGTCCAAATAGTTTTCATCTTCTAAACGCTTTACTAGTTTGTAAAGTTCTGAGACAGAACAAATTTCGACCATCGCCACGGCCTTTCGATATTCTGGAATGAGACCATTACGAATATATTTGACTTTGGTATGTTCTGCGGGACTTCGTGAAAGTTGATTGTATAATTCGTTCATTTTAGCAAAATAGATAACAACTGTAAAATGGAAGTTAACAGGGACTAGGACAAACCAATTGAAACAACACTCTCAATCAACCGACGTTTCGCATATATATTTATGCTTCTTCAAGGCTGGAAAATACAAAATAATTTGGTGACGATAAATAATTACATCGGGAAACTTACCGCTAATTGAATTGTTGTTGGTTTTAGATCATTTAGCGGAAGGTGGTATGGAAAGTACAGTTTTAGATTTACATATAAAACAAAATTACAAAAAGAAAGAGACAATAACAGTCATACACCATCAATCATTAAAACGTAAACAAACACAAACAATGAATGCGCACCCGCGATGAACATCACATCGATGTAAGATGTCAATGCAGAGCTCACAGAAGTTAATGAAATATGTTCTTGTTTCATCTTCGATCTCCATAATTCAGGTGTAGATTAAACAGATTCGAATACTGGGGACTGAGAGATGCAGTGTCCGTCCTAAAATTAACAGTGTTATTTAAATTAATGTGAATAACTTCGCTTATGCTCTTCATGCGGTAATTTGCTTCTTTATCCAAAATTTCAAATTGCGAAAAGTCAAAAGCATGACCATGTTCAAAATGATGGTTTGCTAAAGCTGTTTTTTCCCTCTTCTCGGCATTTACGTTGCGACAGTCATATTCATGCTGCTTCAAACGCGACTGGATGTATTGTTTAGTCTGGCCGATGTAGCATTTATCACAATCCTTGCAGTTTATTTTGTAAACTACACAAGAGTGTTCTAGTTTTTTGGTGTTATCTTTTAATTTAGTATAGATTGAGTTCACAGTTTTTAAGCTGTAACATGCGAGTTTCACTGAAAAGTTCGATTGGAAAATTCTGCTCATTTTTTCCGATAAATCGGGTAAGTATGGAAAACCGAAGAACTTCATCTCGGCCTGTCTATCAATGTGTTTCCCGCGGGTGTTTCTGTAGTCGTTAAGTATCCTACTCGGTATCCTATTTATCAGTCCTCTCGGGTAGTTGTTGGTAGCTAGTATGCTCTTAATTGTTCTTTGATTCGATTCATGGAAGTCACTATGGCTCAGATGTTCGGCTCTGAAAATTAGATTTTTCGCAGCTGCAATTTTTTGTGAGAACCGGTGGTTTGAGAGGTAATTCAGCATGCGATCAGAACTAGTGGGTTTTTTATACCAGCAGGTTTTTAATGTTCCGTCATCTTGACGGTGCACCATGACATCTAGGAATGGGATCTGTTTATTATCCTCTTTCTCGATCGTGAACTGTAGTCTAGGATGGTAACTATTAAAGACTGTGAGAAGTTCATCTACTCCATTTTTCGGTACGGCCATCAGGGTATCATCCACATATAGTTTTAGAATCGGTATATGGAAGGAGAGTTTGGTCAAACATACCAGCACCAAATCATTCATAACTATGTCGGCGAACCCTGCCGAAGCAGGGTTACCCATAGCTGTACCCTCTTTTTGAGCGTAAATTATGTCATTAAACATAAAATAACTGCACTGGAACACATACTCTGTCAATTTGATGAACATCTTCTTGGTCATGTCGGTGTAAGCTGAAATGATACTCCACTTTGAATTGATAAGCTCGATAACCAGATCCTTTGATATGTTAGTATATAAGGATACCACATCTAATGAGACAAGTATGTAATCTTCTGGTAGAATTACATCTTCTAAGGATTCGACGAACACAAATGAGTTTTTTACGCTGTATATTGAAGTTGTGGAAATTTGTGTAAGAATATTCTGTATATACTTTGATAAGTTGTATGTTGGCGAGTTTATACAGCTAACTACAGGTCTCATAGTTGGATGGGGTTTATGGGTTTTTCTTAGACCGTAGAGTTTTGGAGGGATGGCGTTGTGACACTTCAGCCTTTTTGATGATTCTTCACTGATGATGTTATTAGAAGCCATTTCTTTAACCAATTCATTACCCATGCGCTGGAATCTAGCCGTTGGGTCTTTGCTGAGCTTACTATAGGTGGACACATCTTCCAGCAATACATTCATGAGGTTCATATACTCATCTTTATACATAATAACCGTCGATCCTCCCTTATCTGATCTCGATATCACCAGCTCTGGGTTCTCCTTCAAAAACAGTGTCGTTTGGTTGAAATCTTTTTTAATAGGGTCGTTCAGTCTTGAGGAAGGTCTATGATAATAGTTGGTAATGAGGTTAATGGCCTGTCCTCTGACAGTGTTCTTCGTTTGTTCATCACATGGTTGGGACTGTATGCAGTATTCCACATTTTTAATTATTGTTGTGATGGGTATATCCTTCTTATCTACCGGGATGCTAAATTTAGGGCCAACCGATAATAGCCTCCTGGCTGCAGGAGGAAGGTCTATGTTTGTGTAGTTGAATATGCATCCATCATTGGCATTGATTTTCACTGCTCTGTGCTTATCTATCAAACTATTCAGTTTGGCTTGGTTGCAGGATCTAGTCTCTCTGAAAAATTTATCATATCCGGTGTAACATCTGTGCTTGAAATTTTGAAAAACATCAACGGGCAATAATGTCTCTAAAAACCGCACAAGGGAAGCCCTCGATTCCTGAATAGATTGTAGTTTCCAAATAGTTGTTTTTATCTCAATGTTCAATACTGACCTCTTAAAATTATTCAATAGGTGTTCTGCATTTCGACTGTATGGACAACTTCTCTCCAGCAACAGCTCATTGAGACATTTAATGTTGTGTGTGATATGGTTGGGAAAAACACCATTTCTTCGGCATTGCAGCAAAAATATCTTCCTATTTTTCAACATTGCCATCTTCCTATCAAACCGGATCCATGATTTAAGCTTTTCGACAACGTCACTTCCGTATTCTCCGCTTATGATGTTGAAATAATCTCCCCCATATAGATAACAACCGATTCGTTTTTCGACTGTGTACGGCATTTAATTTTGTCCCAAAGCTCATCATCATAATAAGGTGATCTAAAGTCTCTTTTAAGTGCCTCGACTATACCATCCCAATCTTTGACACTACTAACTATTTGCCGAAACCAACATCTCGCGTCGCCTGTGAAGGGATCCCTAGCTGATTCAAACAACTCGACCTTACTTATGTGCCTAACTTTCCTTAATTCCTCAACATTTTCTAAAAATGAAGATAAGGTATCTTTATCGCCAGAAAAGGATTCACCCCATTTATAAACAGGTATTGCTTTAACATCTGATTGACTGCGCGAAGGTTGCGAAGATACTGGTTCACCCTGTATATAAGGAGAACTGGCAATGTTACGAACAGAAATTGGTTCATCAGTTATCTTATCGTATAAATCCGCTTCTAAACCTATACAAGTAGCATATGCTTCGTTCTCAAATGACAAACCTTCTTTTTCATCGACCGCCCCTTTTTCAATTGGTAGCCGCGAAATTCTACCTAAAACATGCGCAAGGCGTGACTTTGCTCTTTTAAAAGCAGAGTCCTCTTTATTCCCTTCAAACTCAATAATTATTAGTGTAATTGATTCCAAAGTGGAATTAATTTCACCCTGTTCTGTATCGAACGAAAAGTTTGGATCGACTAACTGAATGTTTTGAACGTTGTTTTGACATTGGTATAATCTACGCAAAATTTTTCTCTTGTCATCCTGTCCTTTAGTTGATACGACGCCTCTGATTCGCAATTCGTAATTAAGTTCATCAATAGATAAATGAGTGGGTTTGATCTCGATATCCATAGTTCAAAAAAAAATTTATAAAAAAATATACAAAAGTACTCAAACGGCCAGCAAAGATGTGTCGACAGTAAACGAGATTATAAACTGTCACAATAACAAATTCGAAAAGTTTGGTGCACTTCAGCTATCAGTAATATAACTTACATAACCTTATATAAACAATAACAAAGGTTTCAATATACAATAAAATGCACAATATATCAAAAATGTACTCAATATTGCAATAAAAAATAAATATTCTAATCGCCCCACGTTGGGCGCCAATTTTTATGCCACGTACTTTACGACGGCCTGTATATAGACCTTTCCGCCAGAGAACATTGAGGTCGTGGGTTTATTTAATTTTTCTCTACTTTTACCAATAATAATTAATTTATAAGGGCGCCACTTGATTTATTTAAAACCTATTCTCAATGATCCAACTGTTTGAAAAATCAAGAAACAAGCAGTGTATAATTTCTAATTCAGATGACAATTGATGAAATAAAAATAGTGTTTTACGATAAGAATTTATAATGATGAACTTCAGTTATACAATGTTAAAAAAAAAGGGTTAGTAGTTTTAGCAATGACAATGTTCAATAAAAAATGCAAATATGTGGGTGTTTGTTTTCAACAATGAAATGTGACGTAATCGTGAAGTGCTGGTTACACCAAACCTTTCCTGGATGTTCAGGAATACAATAGTTGAAATAATAATAGTTTTGATTGATACTGGCCTTATAATAAGATGACTTGACGAAATGGCTGTTCACAAAATGGCGTACCCTTGGACTCGAAAAATATCTTCTACAAAGATATTTGAAATAGTTATAGGTAAGTATATTCGGTAGTCCTGATCTTGTAACGTTCAATCTAGCGATATCCAAATCTTCGGTAGTAAAAGAAAAAACCCTAAAATGTAATTTAAACGAAATGTTACAGATGTAACGACGAACAAAGGAATTAAAATTCCATCGTAGAAAATACTCACCTTTTAGCAATAAAAGGGTTTCTACAAAATCCAATGAAACGATATTAATTTCAATCGGTATAATAAATGGAAAATTCTTGAATTCAGATTTCAATATTTCGAATTTGTCATTAATCCCTTTTCAGGTAGACAACGGAATGAAACATCGAAGAATCTGGATTAATTCTTATCTACCCCCGATCTGATAAAAATAAAAAGATATATGGACTCCGATCGCCACCTGTGTTTGACCGGCACGTTAACATATTATTTGTTAAATATGAATAAAGGAATACTTCGGTCTAAATGAATTGTTTTAATTAATTCCTGGAGATGGACTTAGGATGCAAAGAGAAAACTGTGTTCTAATATTTAATAAAACAAACGCCAAAGCATGTTCATATAAAGGCTGGTTTTTTAAACCGTTACAACATTAAAAGAAAAGAACCCACAACTACCAAAAATGTACAGCACAATTAAACTTCACAAACCAGACAAAAGCATAAGACCAATAACATCGGCAATATCGTCCCCATGTCAAAAAATCTCAAAATTTATTAACAACTTCTTTAGTAAAAAACTGGAATACAGATCAAATTATTCTATAAAAAATTCTCTGGAATTGATAAAAGAAATACAATCCCTCGAATTATAACCCGATAAAACATACATGATTTTATCCTTTGATATAGTCAACCTCTATACCAATATCCCCATTAATGAATCCATCAATTTACTTAGAGAACAATTGATAACACATCAAAACAACCATAACAGTTTAAATTTGGAAACTGAGGATATAGAAAATATAACAAAACTTGGTCAACTAATAACCGAACAAAACTTTTTCATATTTGACGAAAAAATATATATTATGAAAGACGGATTACCCATGGTCCTACCATCTAGCGGACTTATAGCGGATACTTATGTAGATCACGTAGAAAAACAAATAATGCTCCTACCACATAGCGAAAACATAGTAATCTGGAAAAAAATACATAGACGACATCTTTTGCATATGGTCAGGAACAAATACAGAACTTGAAGAATTCTACCAAGAAATCAACTCCAGATATAAAATTAAATTCACCATAGAACACGCTATAGCAAATTCGCTGAATTTCCTAGATCTGAGCATAACACTAAAAGATGATATTGTTTTTCTTTTCGAAATCTACAGAAAACCCACACAAACTAACACCATCATTCCCTTTAGCTCACACCACGCACCCACAATGAAGAGAGCCGCATTTAGATTTTTATTTCATAGACTTTTTAACACCCCTTTAACACCAGAAAATTATAGGAAAGAACTAGATATAATAAACCAAGTAGGCAGGGAAAATGAATATTCTGAATCATATATCGATGAAATTCTAAAATCAATGAAAAGAAAAATAATTCTAGATAAGATCTACCCCCACACACCCATCAGGAAATATTTCATATCAACACCATATTACAAAGATCTACATGAAAAACTAAAACATACTTTAGAGAAATACAATTATACACTAACAAATAAACGACACAGAACAATAGCGGATATACTGATCAATAATAAGGTGAAATCTAAACTTGAACAATCCAGCGGAGTCTATGAAATAACATGCACAAACTGCCCTTCATTTTACATAGGAATGACAACTCATAATGTAGAAAAAAGATTCAAAGAACACAAAAGAAATCAACCTCATTCCGCTTTAGGCACACATTTAAACGATACCGGACATCATATCACATTAGATAATCTGAAAATGCTTCATAAAGAAAATAATTACCATAAAATTATATTACTCGAACAACTAGAAATTAAAAAAAAAAAAGACAACCAATTTTTACTTAATGATAATATAGAATTCGACAGAAGAAGCATTTTCAAACTCATAGATTCCTAAAAAAACAACAATATATATAAAATTCAAAATTCCCGACACCAATAGACCAAATAATATATTAACATATTAAATATCACATTTCGCACATATCCTATAGTTCCAAATTCAGTTGACATTCCCACAAGACAGATATACAGGGTTGGGATAAAGTTCGGCACCAAATTAATATCTTTAAAACGAAACGGGCGATATTTTTGAAATTTGGCAGCTGAGTGTAATGGACCACAATGCATCTGATGAGCATATTTTACTAATGAGATACTTCCGGTTTAACCGGAAATGACCAAAAATTTTTTTATTTAAATGGGACACCATGTATTTTTCTGCAGATTCTGAAAGTGCACCTCGTTTCGGATCTGTTCATATCGGGTTCCATGTAAAAATTCTCTGTAAATGTCTTTTTGTTCGTTTGAGAAAAAAGCCATTCAAATAAATAAATCGTTGTTATTTGTATCAATAGTGAGAAATAAAACGAAATACTTTGTAGTAGATAACTCTTTCTGCTTTTCATGACGTATTTTTTATGAAAATCTATAAAAGGAAGAAATTACTTTACCAGTAGAAAAAATTTATTAAAATAATTAAAAAAAAAATCATTTTAATTGTTCGAAGTACTTGCCGTTCACCTCCTGACAATATGCCAGTCTATTAACAAATGCTTGAGTATTTTTTTCTCAAGACTTCTCTATGTATTAATGCACATTCATCAAGAATCCGTTGTCTCAATTCTTCTTTTTACAGATAATTTTTACATGGAACCTGGTATGGACAGATCCGAAGCAAAGTGCTCTTTCAGAATCTGCAGAAATATACAGGGTATCCCATTTAAATAAAGAAAAATTTGGTCATTTCCGGTTAAACCGGAAATATCTCATTAATGAAAATATGCTCATCAAATGCATTGTGGTCCATTACACTCAGCTGCCAAATTTCAAAATTATCGTCCGTTCCGTTTTAAAGATATTAATTTGGTGCCGAACTTTATCCCAACCCTGTATGTATTAGTAGTAAAGGTTGACTAGATTTTTAAAGAAATTTTTAACAATTCTGACAGAGGAGGACCACTTTCAATGTTTTTAAACAGTGTGTGTTCATTTTAATTCAAGACAGCAAGTTGCATACTCTCGCCTAAATAAATACATGTTCTACATTTGTATACTTTCAGCTGGCCTGATGATGGAATAATTCCGAAATCGATAGCCGAAGATTTTAATAAATAATAATAGTGTGTTTTGTTTTTATTTTTTGTTTTTTAATCAGTGCAGTTTCCTTTTTTTTCCCTTTCCCGTCCTATATATGTTGAAACTGACCATATGAGAGGGACGGAAGAGAGAGAGAAGAATTGATGTTCACCTTCTCGAGGACGAGGAGAACATACGATAGTAGGAATGCTAAGGCTGTCACCGAACGAGGTAAAACGATTTTGTCTTATACCGAATGAAAGTATTTATATCATTTCTCTTCATCGTTTATATTATCACCGAAAGATTATTGTTTTGTGTGTTGATGGAAATATCGCCCCTGCTAGAAAGCAAGAAATTCAACGCAAGAGGTTCTTATCAGGTGATTAGTCAGTTTTCCCAATTTTCCTTGATATTTTCTCCATTATATTTTCCATTGATTTGATGCATTGAACTGAATAACTGATAATTATATGAAATTAATCATTTCATTTTAAAAACAATCAAACATAATAGTTTACTGCCTACCCTGTCTAAAATTTTGGAGAAAGTCATGCAAATACAGATTCAGAAGCACTTAGATAAAAACAATATAATACCACCTACACAGTCAGGATTCAGGTCAGAACATAGCTGCTCTACTGCACTACTGAATATTACAGATGATATATTTCGAGCCTTAGACAAAAATAAATTGACAGTTCTCGTAATGCTGGACTACTCCAAAGCATTTGATACGCTGAACCATCAGCTTTTGCTATCGATTCTTCATTTTATTGGTTTCAATGAAGGAGCAATTAAACTTATTTCAAGCTACTTAAGTGGAAGATGTCAAGCGGTAAAATTTGCGAGTGAGCTTTCAGATTTCATTGATGTTCTCAGGGGGATTCCTCAGGGTTCTATACTGGGACCACTTCTGTTCAGTATTTATATTTCCCAATTCCCATTGAGATTTCTTTCCTGTTTTCAGCACTACTACGCAGATGACACGCAGTTATATTTATCATTTGGTCCAGATGAGATTGAGCAAGCCATTACAGCTCTGAACTATGATCTCCATAATATGTCTGCTTTCTCTAAAGCACATTGCTTACATCTCAACGCGAAAAAAACGAAGGCAATTTCATTTGCTTCTAAGACTCACGGGGAGATATTTGACAACATTTCTGGCAATCACATCAGGATTGAATCAGAGGTGATCCCCTTTGCCGATGAAGTGAGGAACTTGGGCCTATGGATGGATCGAAATCTAAAATTTTCACATCATGTCAGTACGTCATTGCAAAAAGCATATTCTAGCTTGAAGATTATATTTCAGAATAGATCGGTTCTGTGTCGGAGAACAAAGTCGATGCTTTGTGATTCATTGGTACTGTCTCATATGAATTTCTGTGATGTGGTATATGACACTTGTGTAAGTGTTGTGGATGCCAAGCGGATACAGAGGTTACAGAATTGTTGTTTGAGGTTAATATATGGAATAAAATAGTATCAGCCCATTTCACACACTTTGATACTCAAAAAATGGATCAATATGAAGAACCGGAGGTATGTGCATCTTGCTTGTCTATACCAAAAAATTCTCAAAAATCGAAAACCGGCTTACATAACATCAATGTAAGATTCGAAAACGCTTTCACTCCTCCGATTCACTCGATTGATATGTTCAAGTCATCCCTTTCATATCAAAATACTCGAGTAGTAAACTTCCTGCCTAATATATTGTTACTTCTTCTTCGGCCAGGCTCAAGACTTATTTGTCGAATAAATTCATGTGTGACTGTTAGACAAAAAATTTTTGTTTAGGTTGAATTCTGTCATACAACATTATTTTTTTTTCGGTGTACCTCTCTCGTGTCTTAGGGTTAGGTGTAAGAACAGGTGGGGGTTGCGCAGTGCACAATTTCCCATACTGAACCTCGCCCTATTTATTTGTTTGAATATTAATGTATCGAACATAATTATTAATAAAGACCTTTATTATTATTATTATTATAATCAGTTTACATCACCGATTTAAAAAATTTCTCTTTTTTATGGATTTTACCGAATATTATATCCTTTACCATCAAAAATTGTTCCTTCCATTATTTATTCATTTCATTTATTTCAACATTTGAGCTGAAACATACTTTATTTTTCAAAATATAAGGAATGTACCTACTTATAAGTTATAAGTATAAGTAGAGGAGAGTTGAGAAAATATAAATACAAACCACATGAGAGTAATAGGAATCGATAGTATATTTTTTCAGCAAGTAGATGTGAAGGATTCTTGATGAAAATTAGATTTGAACATAAAATGTCATTTTGTTTCAATTTCAGTTCCCCTAATGCCGAGGTGAGTTGAAACAGGGCCTGAGGGTAGTTGAAACACATGATTTAAGGGTGAAAAGATACGTTATGAAGTGTAAAAGTTTAAATAATTCTAATGTATTTATTAGAATAATACTTGAAAGATGATTTTTCAATATTTTCATTAATATTTGTATTGAGTATCACATTAGACTCATATACAAATATTCAACATGGTTAATTGTTACCATTACTTCGGTAATTTGATAATACTTTATATGAAATCTAACATCATAACAGAGTAAAAAACGATAGAATGAAACAACAAATCAAATATTTTCAAACAAGACGATAGTAAGAAACTAAAATAATTTTTTTTTATTTACCAAATTTTAGTCGATTATTTCTTCAAAAAAATAAATCAGTCTGGCAATTTATGGTTAGTCTTAGTTTCCAATGTAATCTTTATCTTTTACGAGGAAAAATGTAAAAAAATATAAAATGAGAGTTTTAATACGAAACACAATTTGAAATGCAGTTCTCCACCAGTTCAAGCTTCATAAGCCCAAGTTTTTTCTCTGGCTTTAGTAGTTTTTCTGTTGGAATAGAATTCGAGACAACAAATACAGAAACATTCATTTTCATCGTCACTGTCGGTGTCTAAATTTGGATCTTTTCTGGATATCCAACTGTTGGGAGACCGAGGGGTTTGAAACAGAGGTGAAACGACACTGATTTCCCAAAATTTGAAACCCTTATCGAAATTGCAATAGTAATAGAAAATAATAGTTTTCACCGAGTACGCACCCTCAGTAAGTAGCCAGTAAATATAGGCGACTGGTTTTGAATTCTGGATACCACATCTCGAAAATCGTGAAAAGTAATTCTTCAATGCTTTTTCAGTTAACCCTTTAGCATTGAAACAGACTATTTTAACTCACCCTGTTTCAGTTTCGTATAATTATCGACACTTTCGTTTAACAGTTTGAAGAATTGGCACAGCAACTTTGTTGAAACCCATTGCATGTGCACCCGACGTTGCCTCGGGTTTTTTTATAGACAAGTCTTCATTCCTCGTTAATAATCCATCCTTTCCTGCAATTTCATCGTTTTTTTTTGAAGAGGTGTTCGCACCCATTTAAATCAGCCAAGTGAAAGGCAAGTTGCCTGTCGTTGTCCGACCAAATAATCGGGCCTCCATTTCTTTTAAATAACTGACAAGTTTTTTTTTCTGTTGGGTACTAAACACTGCCCTTTTGCTGCCAAAACTTTTTAAAATAACGTTACTTGGATTACCTCCTGGCTTGTTCACATAACGTTCTAAAGTGCTTTGAGGAACAGCAAATGAAACAGACGCTCGGTGATACCCCATCTATCCATTTATTACAGCATTTACCGCTTGTTGCATGTTCTCTATTGGCCAACTTTGCCTATTAGTTTTTCTTTTGTAATTGTACCGAGTTTTTCACTATAATTTGACCCCCCTTTAACTTTGTTACTAAAGGAGAAACAAAAAAATGTTTCCTATAAAAGTTTCACGAAATCAACTGAGGATTTTTGATATGAACCCGGAAACTGAAATATATACAGGGTGACCAACATATTGATGGCAACTTCATTTTTTCCCCTGATTTCGAATATGTAACATATGTTGGTCTATCTCTTTTATTCTGAGAACCACAGAGTTTCAAATTTAAGAACCACCTGCCAAGATCTGTCATCATTTTACAAGTGGCAGAGTTCGTGTACTGAAAATGCGCATTTTTGGAGATATAATAACGTCAATGGGAAGATATACAAGGTGAACAACATTGAATGCAACTATATTTTTTCGAATAGGTCACCCTGTTCTGTATATTCTTCCTTTTTTTGATAGGCTATTTCCTCCTGATCTCGAATATAAATGCGTATGTGGATGTGTCTCTTCAATTTTCAGAGTTTCAAAGTTTTGAAATGATGACACCGAAAAAAAAATATGTGAAATACCTACGAAATTTTTTATATCCAAACAATCTACTTAGAGTATTATTTTAGAATGAATACTTAACAATTACTTAAGCAATGAAAAATGACTAACTATGGTAGTATGGTGAGAACAACATCAACTAAAGAAATTGCTCAAAATGACCACATTTATTCAATACACACAGTTCATATAGTTGTCTCAAGTTGTTCAGACTATTTTTGATAGCATTATTATGGCTCTGATTCAAGTCAGAAATTAAAGCTGCAAAATTTGTTTCTAATCATTACAATATTATACTTATTCTTTGTGCGTTGACGGGATTAGTTCCGAATTATGGGTTTAATATTGGTTGATTTTATATCATTAATATTATTCTCCGCTTTCGTTGATTGTTATTATTGCTGAAGTAATTTTTTTCCTTCAGAAACGGCTATAAATTAAATGGGTGTGCCATTACCAATCCAAAGATCAAATTGGCCACTTAAATATTCACGAACTTCCAAAACGCTATGCCAGATGGTTATTGAAATTTGAAACTCTATGGTTCTCAGAATAAGAAAGATAGACCAACATAATGTTACATATTGGAAATCAGGGAAAAAGAGCTAACCAAATATGGAAAAATATACAGGGTGATTCATTTGAAAAAATGAAGTTGCCATCAATATGTTGGTCACCCTGTATATATTTCAGTTTCTGGACTCATATAAAAAAACCTCAATTGATTTCGTGAAACTTTTTTAAGAAACATTTTTCTGTATCTCCTTCAGTAACAAAGTTGAAAGGGGGGGCAAATTATAGTGAAAAACCCGGTACACCATCTGAAAAAAAATCTACAATTTACATAAAAAAGAAACAATATTGGAGGCTAAAACGGGGTATCCCATTACAAATAAATCGTATAAAAACTATTAAGTTTCCTGCGGTTATAATAAGATTGGATAATACATTTATTTACTTATACTTACTTTAAACCAAACGCAGTATAATATTTATAACGTAGCACCACGAAAACACATCCGTGCTTAACACTACGGACGAGCTACAGCCTACAACTGGAGAAATCTTACGCACTGCCATGAACACAAAGGTCTGTGACGAGTAAACTCCGTGTCACATATACAGGGTCTCTATAAATGATTGTAACAGCGCAGTTGGCTTTGGATTATTCTCATTTTGCCGTTTCCTATGCAAACCACAGAATTCTGTGATCATGCTATGCTCTGATTGGTTAGAGATTGGTATTCTGTAGCGGCAAAGTAATCCAAAGCCAACTGCGCTGTTACAATAATTTATAAAGACCCTGTACTTATAATTAAAACTTCTATACCGCTGTCCGCTAACCATGATATAAGAATGGCGACGTTACACCAGCAGGACACCTTCAAGGATTTTTAAAATTTTTATTCCATCGTTTTGCTCCCGTTTTGCCTCGTTTTGCTCACCACTCAGTTTATTTTGCTCACCTATGTATATGGAGCTATTGACAATTCAAAGTGCCCTGCTGGTGTAACATTACACCAGCAGGGCACCTTCAACGGATCTTGCCAACATTGGTGTCCTTCGAAAGGTCTCGTTTTGCTCCGTTTTGCTTACCAATCTGTTCATTTTGCTCACGTATGCTTTGAGTACCATCTGTTTTTATTATACCTGTTAATCTCTAAAGCTTCCAATTCATCAATAAAAAATGAACAAAAATAAGAAATCTGGAGTTTATAAGTTGATTGGTGGTTAATGCTTGAAAGTATTCATCGGCCAAACCGGAAAAGCGTTTGAGAGAAGAATAAAAGAACATCAGAATTCCTGAACCAACCATAAACAGCACTCATTATAATGCATCACCTAATAGAAACCGGACATGATTTCCACAATGATTTCGAAGTATGTACTTCATGTAGAAAAGAAGTGCAATAAACAAAAATTTTTGGAAGCTTTAGAGATTAACAGGTATAATAAAAACAGATGGTACTCAAAGTATACGTGAGCAAAATTAACAGATTGGTGAGCAAAACGGAGCAAAACGAGACCTTTCGAATGACACTAATATCGGCAAGATCCGTTCTGGGTGCCCCTTGCTGGTATAACGTTACACCATCAGGGCACTTTGAATTGTCTATATCTCGGTAACGAAAGATCGTAGAGAAAAACTGCTTTCAGTTTCGGAAAGAGCAAAACGGGAGCAAAACGCAGATACCTCACTTGTTAGGGCGGGACAAAAAATATATTTTTAAATTTTTCGAAGTAAAAGTGAGCAAAATGAAAGGATTGGTAAGCAAAAAAGAAGCAAAACGAGACAAAAAAAGGAGAGCAACAAATTAATCCATTATTTGGAGCAGCGAGAAAGCTTAGAGAAAAACAGCCAGGATGATCACAGTTGATTACTCGCTCTAAATTCCAGAGGAAATAGATCTTATCAACTTGTTGAATTTTTTTTTGTCTGTTGTTGAAGTTGTTTAAAAGAGGAGAGAAAAGGGTGATTTAGAGCTATGGACTATTTTTTGAGAGATTTTGACCCGAGAACTCCATTGTCGCATATGGTTGAGAATATCGATACCTTGGAGTCACATATGGCGAATCCAACTTCGTTTTTAAAGGTCTTCCACACAAATATACGTAGCCTTTCGAAGAACAATGATGAACTTTGCCTATATCTCGGTCAAATTGGGGAGGAATTTGATGTTATTGTTTTAACGGAAACATTCCGGGTGCAGGACTTGAAATTATAAAATAAATCAGGCTACAAACTAGTATATAATGAAGGAAATGTGAATAAAAATTATTGAGTTTGAGATTCCAGATATAGTCTTGAATTCGCTGGGAACAGAATTATACAACCTGGGGGATAAATACGTATAGTGTCTTTGTCCCATTGCCTTTCTTGCACCTGGAACGATAACATTTTGGCGTAATCTTGTGCCATAAGTATGCTGTCAAGTGTCAAGTTTGATGTGTCTCGTTATTTTTATGAGCATCGATAATACTTTGCATTACATAGAGCTGAGTCACAGTCATGACTCCGAATTCCTGATATATTCTTGAGGTTGATTAGGTTTTCTTTCTACTCATAATAAACTTTAAAGACCCATTTCTGAACAATTTCCACCTTTCTTAGGTGACAACCGTGAGCTCCGCCCCAACCAAGTATACCATAAGTTAACTGACACTGAACTAACGAAAAATATAAAAATCTTAACTTCGAGAAATTCAGATATCTCCTCAGAATGGCGAACCGGTCCAATAGAAACCTTATCTTGTTGACCATATATCCCACATGATGATCCCAACGCATATGTTGGTCCAAAATTATTTTTTTAAATCTTTCGAAGTATAAGCGAGCAAAATGAACAGATTGGTGAGCAAAACGAAGCAAAACGAGACCTTACGAATGACACCAATGTCGGCAAGATCCGTTGAAGGTGCCCTGCTGGTGTAATGTTACACCAGCAAATGTTACACCAGCAGGGCACATTGAATTGTCTCGCTAACGAAAGATCGTAGAGAGAAACTGATTGCAGTTTTGCAGAGAGCAAAACGAGAGCAAAACGCAGATACCTCACTTGTTAGGGCGGACAAAAAAAATATTTTTTAATTCTTTCGAAGTATAAGTGAGCAAAATGAACAGACTGGTCAGCAAAACGAAGCAAAACGAGACCTTTCGAATGACACCAATGTCGGCAAGATCCGCTGAAGGTGCCCTGCTGGTGTAATGTTACACCAGCAGGGCACATTGAATTGTCTATATCTCGCTTACGAAATATCGTAGAGAGAAACTAATTTCAGTTTTGGAAAGAGCAAAACGCAGATACCTCACTTGCTAGGATGGGACAAAAAAATTTTTTTTCTCAAAAATCTTTAAAAGTATAGATGAGCAAAATGAACAGATTGGTGAGCAAAACGAATCAAAACGAGACCATTCGAATGACACCAATATCAGCAAGATCCGTTGAAGGTGCCCTGCTGGTGTAATGTTACACCCAGCAGGGCACTTTGAATTATCAATAGCTCAATATACCTAGGTGAGCAAAATAAACTGAGTGGTGAGTAAAACGAGGCAAAACGGGAACAAAACGATGGAATTTTAAAAATCCTTAAAGGTAAACTGCCGGTGTAACGCCGCAACTGAAATTAGTCCAGCCCTTTGGGGTGGATTGAAATGATTAATACAGCAGATTATTTGTAACTTAATTGTGTTCAATTTGAGCCGATAAACTTTTCATTCGGAGCTTTTTGGACATAAAATTTTTTAATTTTTTACATATTTCAACTGAAATTACTCCAGCTTTATGGGGCGGATTGAAATGGTTGATCAATCAGATCATTACTCTGTACATGTAGAAAGGGAGTAATTTCAGTTGAAAAATGGATAAAAGTGAATTTTTCATTTATTTATTCATCGTACTGTACATAACTCACCCAAAGAATTTTTTTCAGTCTAGAGCCAACTTATTTATACCTGCAGCATATAAAATAATCATCGTCTTTTTCATTACTGTTCAAGAGATTTCAACTTTTTCTTTAGCATGCAGCAGTATTTAGCTAAGCATTTTCGAAGAAAATTAGTTGTCTCGGAAATTTCAACCAACGATTATTCCTCTTCGGTTTAATTAATTAATCTGACTTAAATATGAATGTTTTTATAGCGGAAGACTTCAATCGCAGAGATATAAGGACATGGCCAATACCTCGGTCGCCCTCAGAAAATGCTCCATCGTTCCCAATCATCGATAACTTGAACAACACACTCGCTCTACACCTTTTCCAATTGTAATTCAGAAAACGTAAAATGTAATTCAGAATAGCAAATTGAATTTCAGAAGATGGAAATTGTAATTCAGAATAGTAAATTGATATTCAGAAATGGTGATTTGAATTTTAGAATAGTGATATGTAATTCAGAAAGCGTAATTTGAATTTCAGAATAGTGATATGTAATTCAGAAAGGGTAATTTGAATTTCAGAAAATATAAATTGTAATTCAGAATTGGTGATTTGAAATTCAGAATTGGTGATTTGAAATTCAGAAATGGGAAATTGTAATTCATAAAAAGGAAATTGTAATTCAGAATTGGTTGCATGTACTCGAGATATAATGAACATGAATATGTTATAGATGACTCGATACTATTCTGAATTACATATTACATTTTCTGAAATTCAATTTATAACTTCTGAATTACAATTTTCCTTTTCTGAAATTGAGTTTGCCATTTCTGAATTTCAATTCACTATTCTGAATTACAACTTTGTTTTTCTGAAATACAACTTCCTAATCTGAATTTCAATTTCGGTTTTCTGAAATTGAATTAACTATTCTGAAATTCAATTTCTGTTTTCTGAATTACATATTCCTATTCTGAAATACATGTTCCCTTTACTGAAATTGAACTTTGATTTTCTGAATTACAACTGTAAAAGGTGTAGAGCAAATCAAGAGTCAACAACTCCATATCTGGTCCTGACAAATGATCTAATTTTAGTTTCTGAATTAGAATACCATCCTTCAATAGGTAAATCAGATCATTTGGTTTTATCGACAAGCTTACAATTCTATCTTCCCACGAAAACTCTACCAGAGACCAAAACTTATAAAATTGTACAGCATAAAACCATCAATGAAATATTCTCAGGAACAGATTGGGATACTGTAGGTAATTGGCAACGGCGACGTCGAAACAAGATGGAATAATTTTCATAGGTACGTTACAAGAACAGTAATAATAATAGTAATAGTGCTTTATTTCAGATCGTATTCATCTCAAATTGCTCAGTACATGAAAATAAATAGAATAGTGTCTAAAAGGAAAAATATGAACTATATCCTATCATAAATAATATCATAAATAATCTTCATTTCCATAAGGCTCTAACTCAACTAAATATTTTACAGTTTCTCTTGAAATTTTTTTATATCAGAGATTATAGATATATCTTTTGGCAAAGAGTTGTTCATTTTTAAGCATCTGTACTAGGGTATATATAATGGTTATTCCTTGAGCCATAATAACTTTTTTGGTTGTCATATTTATTAAATAAACTTGGATTCTTCTTGATTAAAATAACCCATTCTTGAATGTATATAGCATATACAGGGTGACTACAGGTGAATTTTGTGAAAACATATGTAGGTACTGTAACATTCAAATGTTACAAGTTCCTTTGTTTCGATGCGCCAGCGCCTGTCGCGCACAATCATTAAGAATTCATATGTTAAGAATGGTCTGTTAGAAAATTTCAGAAAGAGATTTGATATTGAGAGACTCATGTGCTTCCCTGGAAATTTAAATTTGCTACCTTTTCTTCAAACATCTATATCGAGTTTCAATTACTATCTACATCCTGGAATTGAGGGTGTTAATATATGTTTCTTCAATTAATGCGTAAGTGCAACAACAGAAGGTTTCACGTCCTTTCTCTAATTCACTAATTATATTTTAGTTGTTAGAGGATATCTATTCGTATATCTGCTCCATTTACATAATATACCGATTTGGATGTTTCAAACTGTACAATAATTATTGTATCATTATAAGGAATTCAAGATTTTTATTAGCTTTCCTCCTATAAGGGGTAAGTCATATTAGTATCTATATTTCTCCAATAAGTAGTCATGTTAAATAATAATTATGATATATAAGATGATATATGATAACTTGTTAATTATATCTATGTAGGGACTAAGGGAGCTATCGAAACGAGTTTCTTTTCAAACATCGGAATTGATAGACTTTTTGAAAAGGACCACTGTTTAAGATTTGTATGCTTTTCAATTGACAAGGCAGGAACAACAGCCTACCAAAAGGATTGTGGCAGGAATTCAAAATCGACAAAGAAAAAAGGTCAGATCTGTAAATTTCGAAGTATTTTTTAGGATAACCTTGTACAAAATTAGAAATAGGATAATTCAAATTAGAATTAGGATAAACTTCAACAAGGTACCTTGGGTTGTTAGGGTTTGGTTTAATAGATGTATTAAATATGTGTTTTCTTTCGATCATTCAATTTTCCTCACATACGATATATTCAATTTTAAATATACCTACTACACTTTCCAGATTTTGTGTAATTTTCAACATTAATCATTTATAAAACATTTTGTGAATTAGAAATCTGGTGGCGCCCAATAATTTTATTTAAATTTCATTTAAAGAACAAATCCACCCTCCTTATCCGCGACCTAGCTCTCCAAAGGCTACAACAGCTGCCAATTGCATTTTGCCCAGTTCAAATAATAATTTGTTAACATCAACAAAACACAAAGGAGGTGGCAAAAAAATGGCGCCCAACGTGGGGCCTGAGGGTTTTCTGTACTGATCTTGCTAATTTTAATTGTTGAATATCATTCATATCAATTTTCGATGGAAATATATCGTGTGTGAGGTATATCTAGAGAGGGATAATTTTTTTATTGATTTATAATATCCCATTGATTGCTCGGAATAATTTTTTAGAATAAGTTATGAGAATTATTGTCATTGCATTCTGTTGAAATTATAAAATTCTGGAGAGTTCGGAAAATATTCCGGTAGGTACATATCAACAAAATTCGCATAGGTAACATATGCTGATAATTTTTGTACATGTAGTAAACAATACCAGATTTCCGTTTAGATTCACTTCGAATTAATAATATTGAAATTCATGGTTTACTGAGAATATTTATCTCTGAATATTTATCTCATATGTTTGAAAATTTGAGAATTTAATTTTGAATTCGTATAACTGTTGGTTTTATTCTTTCGTATCACATATATTGTTGAAATATGGAAGAAGAATTTAAACCTGTTCATTTACTTGTAGATGAACTCAATTATGAATTACGTATTAGAGGTGTTGTTTCATCTAGAGTACAAGATGAAAAAAGAAAGATATTATCCCGATTATTAGCTAAGGAAAAATGTAATCAAGGTGTGACTTTGAGCGATCCAACATATGAATTTGAGAAAGAACGTGAAGTAATTTCTAGTACTTTGCAATCAATACAAGTACTTGTCGAAGATTTTGAGGGTGATGAAAATGATTCAATTTTCAAAAGGTCTAAATCTCGTTTATCGCATATTTCTAATCGTATGAAGAGAATGCCTATTGATGTTACCAAAGATAATGAAAAAGAGTTCAAAAATGAAGCATTAGCCACTGCGTTAGCAATAGAAGCTGAGTTGTATGAAAAGTTACACTCTGAAAAAACTGTTGATGACGATAAAAAATTTCCTAACAACAATTTGTCACACTTTATACCAATCACTACTACACCTTCTAATTCAGTTCCTGTATATAAGTGGGACGTAAAGTTTAATGGTAATGCTAAATTGTTACATCCTTTTTTAGAAAGAGTTTCAGAATTTTCAATTTCTAGAAAGGTGTCAGAAGACGAAATATTTAATTCGGCAATTGACCTTTTTACTGATAAGGCTTATGTTTGGTTTAGAACTATAAGATCTACAGTCAAGGACTGGCCTTCTTTAGTTTCACTATTAAAGAAAACATTTTTGCCTCCCGATTTCGATGAAGTTATTTGGGAGGATATTAAATCCAGAAAACAAGGAAGAAAAGAACCAATTTTAATTTTTATTGCCATTATAGAAACTTTATTTAACAGATTATCGCATCCTCCATCTGAACATACTAAAATAAAAATCATTAGAAATAATCTACTTCCAGAATATGTTTCTCAATTAGCATTGGTTGATATCGATGATTTCCCTTCCCTTATCAAACTTTGTGAAAAGTTGGAAGTTGCTTCTTTCATAAAGAACAAAAATCAAAATTTAAGTTCTTCCAAACAAAGTTCCTTTTTAGAACCCGAATTATCATATGTTGACACATCTGGACCATCAACATCGAACAATAGTTCAAAAAACCTCTCTAAGTTTAAATTGCCAGACTCGAACAATACTACTGGTGAATATAGAAATTCAAGGGTTAATATCGCATCTGCAGAAAAATCATGTTGAATGATAAGAAAGTTTTTTGTTGGAATTGTAATAAACCGAATCATACATATCAAAACTGTCGCAATGCCAGAAGACGTTTTTGTTTTGGTTGTGGAACTCCAAATGTCACTAAGTTGAACTGTCCATCATGCTCAAAAAACTAACTGGGCAGAAGGTCCACCACAGCCGAGCGGATCTTCTGCAAGAAAAATTTCGAAATGCTAAATTTGATCAGAAGGATTTCAATTTATGGCTGAAAAAAATTAAAGAATTTTATTCTCAAGAACCACCTCAAATTAATGTAGCACCTGTAATTTTGAAAAATAATTGTTCTGATAACCGTCCTTATATTCGAGTTGATATTTTTGATGTTTCTATCAAGGCATTATTAGATTCGGGAGCAAATATTTCAATAATTGGTGTCAAGGGTTTCGTTTGGCTGGAAAATTTGAATTTAAGAAAAATTCCTTCAAATGTACCACATGTTGTGATGGCAGATGGCACAAAACAAGTTGTAAATAGTATGGTTGAGCTTCCTCTAACTGTTAATAAAACTTGTAAAATTATAAAGGCTCTAATAGTTCCTGGACTGGAACACGAGTTAATTTTGGGCAGTGATTTCTGTAATCTCTTTGGAGTGAATATCGATTTCAAAAATAATATTTGGAATGTCCACGCCAATGTAATCAATGCTTCTCATAATATCTCGTCAAATAAGACTCATCCTCTTTTCAGTTTTGACGCATTAACCGGTGAACAGCGTGAAAAAGCATTAATTACTATCAAATCTTTTCATGACGTTGATAGCGAAAATAGGTTAGGACTTACCAATAAAATAACTGCAAAAATAGTGACTAAAGAACACGACCCTTTCAGACAACGGCAATATCTTATGTCACCTCCAATGTTGAAAATCTTGAACGAACATATAGATGAAATGTTGAAATTAGGAGTAATTGAACCCTCAAATAGTCCCTATTGTTCACCTGTCCTATTAGTAAAACGCAAAGAGCCAAATCAATACCGTTTTTGTTTTGATGGACGAAAACTAAATGAAATAACTATTCACGATAGCTATCCATTACCAAGGATAGATAGAATTTTAAACATGTTGAGAAATGCAAAATACATATCTTCATTGGATTTTCGATCAGCTTTCTGGCAAATTCCTTTAGAAGAAAGTTCCAAAGAAAAAACTTCATTCAATGTGCCAGGTAGAGGTTCTTTCAAATTTAAGGTCCTTCCTTTTGGGTTGCGAAATGCAGCACAATGTCAGCAACGACTAGTTGATCGGCTTTTTGGGCCTAAATATGAACCTAATGTTTTCACTTATCTTGACGATTTCATTATCATATCTGAAACATTCGAGGAACATTTGAAAATACTGGAAGAAGTAAAATCAATTTTGAAAGACGCCAACCTAACAATTAATTTGGGTAAATGTGATTTCTTTAAATCTTCTTTAAAATATTTGGGTTTCATTGTAAGTTCTAGCGGTATAAGTACAGATCCTGACAAAGTTCAGTCGATGTTGGATTATCCGAGACCTACGAATACGACTGAGGTTAAAAGGTTCATCGGTATGTGCTCTTGGTACCGGCGTTTTATATCCCAATTTTCGTCTATACTAAGTCCCATAAATGATCTATTAAAAAATAAAGGACGTTCGAAAAAACAACCTATTGTCTGGACCCCGGAAGCAGAAGAGGCTTTCATGAAAATAAAAAATGCTTTGATATCGGCACCGATCTTATGTTCTCCTGATTTTGAACGTAAATTTACTATTCAAGTCGACGCATCAAATGTTGGTGTGGGTGGTGTCCTCACACAAACTGTAGACGATGAGGAACGTGTGATTGCTTACTGTAGTAGATCTCTAACGCGAACCGAAAGAAACTACTCTGTATCGGAACGTGAATTGTTAGCCTTAATTTTTGGTATAGAGAAATTTCGACCTTGGGTCGAAGGTTCTCAATTTGATGTGATAACGGATCATTATTCACTTTTATATCTTAATAATTTGAAAAATCCAACAGGAAGATTAGCTCGTTGGGCCGCTAAATTGGGTCAGTACGATTTCAAATTAATCCATCGGAAGGGTTCTCTGAATATTGTTCCAGATGCACTATCTCGATCGATAGAACAAAATACTATTCCTGAAATTTCAAATATAAAAGTTTCCTTTCGACCATCTCCCGATAAGTGGTATGAAAAAATGTGCGAAAACGTTTCGGAATATCCTGAAAGATTCCTACAGTGGAAAGTTGAAAAAGAAATTCTTTACAAGTTCATTCCGAATAATTTGTTGATTAATTCCAATATCAAAGAATGGAAAATCGTCGTTCCGAAGGAGAAAAGAAAAGAAATAATTCGCGAACACCATGAACCACCTGTTTGTGCTCATTTCGGTTATATGAAAACTTTTAATAGAATTAAAGAAACCTATTATTGGCCACAAATGCGTTCAGATATTCATAAATTTGTAAGATCTTGTAAGGTCTGTGGTGCACAGAAAATTAATACCGTTGGTCGAGCAGGACAAATGGGACAAGAAAAAAAGGTACAATACCCTTTTCAAATAATTGCTATCGATTTGATTGGACCTTTACCGAAATCATCTCGTGGTAATCAGTATATTCTTGTATGTACCGACTGGTTCACTAAATATACCTCAATGTTTCCTCTTAGAAATGCTACTGCTCAGTCTATAGTAAAATATATAGAAAATGACGTATTTTTAATATTTGGTGTACCTCAATATATTATTTGCGACAATGGAACGCAATTTACTGGGTCGGTTTTCAGTAACTTGGTTAAAAAGTACAATGTTCAAAAAATATGGTTCACGCCAAAATATTCTCCACACTGTAATTTTGTCGAACGTTCTAACCAAACTATCGGTACAACTATAAGATGTTACGTGAAGAAACATAAGGACTGGGATAAGGAAATACCAAGTATAAGACAGGCTATTAATACCGCAAAACATGAAGTGACAGGCTTCACACCTTCATTTCTAAATTTTGGACGTATTGTTCCTATTACAGGAACATACTATGATAAAATCGGTTCAGATGTGACTGAGTTTTCTCTTGAAGATAGATTAGAATATGCTTTGGATTTGGAAAACTTAAAACAAGTTTTCAAAAGCGTTCATAATCAATTACACTCAGCTTACGCTCGAAATTCTCGTACCTATAATCTCCGAAAGAGAGATATTTCTTTTCACGTCGGTGATATGGTTTGGCGACGCAATAAAATTCTTTCTGATAAAGCTGCACAATTTTCTGCTAAGCTTGCTCCAAAATATGTTTTATGTAAAGTAAAGAAAAAAATTTCAAATCTTGTTTATTCCTTATTAAATGAAGATGGTTCTGATGCGGGTGAGTGGCATATAAAAGATCTGAAACCATGTTTCATTTCGGATTCTGAATTATCAGATGGTGACAATTAGTGGGTATTCTCTACTAACCACTTTGAGTAATTATCTACGAAGGAAATTTTTTTGATGTTATTTTAAAGTTCTTACCGATTGAAGGTAATAAAAGAAAATAAATTTTCTTTTATTTTTTTAAAGGAGAGGGATGATGTAACATTCAAATGTTACAAGTTCCTTTGTTTCGATGCGCCAGCGCCTGTCGCGCACAATCATTAAGAATTCATATGTTAAGAATGGTCTGTTAGAAAATTTCAGAAAGAGATTTGATATTGAGAGACTCATGTGCTTCCCTGGAAATTTAAATTTGCTACTTTTCTTCAAATATCTATATCGAGTTTCAATTACTATCTACATCCTGGAATTGAGGGTGTTAATATATGTTTCTTCAGTTAATGCGTAAGTGCAACAATAGAAGGTTTCACGTCCTTTCTCTAATTCACTATTATATTTTAGTTGTTAGAGGATATCTATTCGTATATCTGCTCCATTCACATAATATACCGATTTGGATGTTTCAAACTGTACAATAATTATTGTATCATTATAAGGAATTCAAGATTTTTATTAGCTTTCCTCCTATAAGGGGTAAGTGTCTATATTTCTCCAAGAAGTAGTCATGTTAAATAATAATTATGATATATAAGATGATATATGATAACTTGTTAATTATATCTATGTAGGGACTAAGGGAGCTATCGAAACGAGTTTCTTTTCAAACACCGGAATTGATGGACTTTTTGAAAAGGACCACCGTTTAAGATTTGTATGCTTTTCAATTGACAAGGCAGGAACAACAGCCTACCAAAAGGATTGTGGCAGGAATTCAAAATCGACAAAGAAAAAAGGTCAGATCTGTAAATTTCGAAGTATTTTTTAGGATAACCTTGTACAAAATTAGAAATAGGATAATTCAAATTAGAATTAGGATAAACTTCAACAAGGTACCTTGGGTTGTTAGAGTTTGGTTTAATAGATGTATTAAATATATGTGTTTTCTTTCGATCATTTAATTTTCCTCACATACGATATATTCAATTTTAAATATACCTACTACACTTTCCAGATTTTGTGTAATTTTCAACATTAATCATTTATAAAACATTTTGTGAATTAGAAATCTGGTGGCGCCCAATAATTTTATTTAAATTTCATTTAAAGAACAAATCCACCCTCCTTATCCGCGACCTAGCTCTCCAAAGGCTACAACAGCTGCCAATTGCATTTTGCCCAGTTCAAATAATAATTTGTTAACATCAACAAAACACAAAGGAGGTGGCAGTACCTACCAGATGGATTTTTGTTCAGGGGTTCTGAGATTGATAAACTTTTCTCGAGCTGAAATCCATCAGTGTTCTGTTCTATCAAGAGTATAATTTTTCATCTTGTGGATATGAAAAGTCAAATATCGAGCATTTGTTTATTTGATTTTTTTATGAATCATATGTGCTACTGTTCCTCTTTTTGTGTTTGTATTGTTTTTTGCATTTTTCCTATGACATAATTATGTTTTCCGCACTTAAAGTCTGATTTTTAAAAAGAGTTTATTTCTAATTCGGATTAACAATTGCAACACTAATGATAAAGAATTATTAATCCTATACAGATTAAGTTTGGAAAGGTGAATTACAAATACAAGTGACTGTAGGAAGTCTAATTCGTAACTGAATCAATTGTTCATAAAGATCTAGAAAGTAAATGTTTCTGTAGAATTGCACTTTTGCACAATAGCTTCTATTCTAGGAAGATGCTTCCTCGCCGTTGCATTGCATTCCTAGTAGAAGTAGGTGTCGGTTCCTTAACTCGTCCCCTCTAAGTTGGCAACGTCACCGTTGTCAGCAGTTCGGTCGTTCCCAAGGTCTATGCTGATAATTCTTCTTGGGTTGAACAGGAGTTCTCTTATTCTGGTTCTGTTAATTATGATAGTGAAAATTCCAAGGATTATGCAACAGAATAAGATTCCACTAATGGTATAATGTGTCAGCTGGGTTATCGGGTGTAGATACATGGGTTGGCTCTGAAGTTTTTCTGCTTCTTGCAGGATTAAGTCTGGATTTTTCAGATGTCTTAGTTGAAGGAAAATTTTGTGTTTTGAATTAAGGAAATTTTCGGTATGTTTTGTATTTCTATTTCGAAAATTGGAATTGTGTTGTCGAATATTGAATTCTCAATAATAATTCTGCACTGAGAATCCAGTAAATTTGTTCCTTGAATGGGTTTCTTCGTAATTATGCCATGACTGTCTTCTAATACAATCTGACTTTTCTTGAATAAAGTCAATAGCTGCTTATTCTTTAAAACATGGATGATTTTGAAGTTGTTCTCAACCAGGGTTGTTTGGCAGTGTTCTGGTGTTGACAGGGTGCAAACTTCTCTGACGGGTAGTTGAAGGCACAGCACAATGGAACTATCTAGGCTTCGTTGGTCCAATATTCATCGTTCTGGATAGTTATCCTGTACTTCTTGGGTAGGATGATAGCAATGTCTTGGTGATTGGGTATAGGGTATACTCGGGAATAGTTAGCAATTAGGTTTTTGAGTATAGGAATTTTTAGGAGTATGGTAATTATTTTATCAGTTCCCTTGACAGACATTTTAGAAAATTCTAGCATTTTAGAAGGATGATGGCTAATTGGTGATAGTTCCTGCGGTCTATAAATTTCATGGAGATATTTTTCGATAGATTGAAGCTCATCAACTTGAATAAGTTCTAAATTAGGTATTTCTTTACTTGCAAAACTGATAGTTCTTTCAATCATAAGTGAGTGATTGAGTAAGATTTCTGATTTGAAAATTTCATTTTGTACAATAATTAAGAATGTTTCTTTTGATTTAATTTCTTCAAAAAGTGATTTTGTTTGTTCAATATTTTCGTTTAATAAGTTACATCTTCTGAATATCTCTTAGTCAAATGATCAGCAAAAGAGGTTAATTTATCTATTCTTTCTATTTCATTACTTCTAATTTGATGTAATGCGTCAAGATTTTCATTTATGGTTTTCAAATCATCGTCATCTAAATTTCCTGTAACAAATTTAATACCTTTTCCAATGAAATTAGCCAATCCTCTCTTAACTTTATTACTATTTTGAATTTACTGAGAATCTGTTCAATCTGGGCAAGATTTGATTTTAATTGAACGCAGATTTTATGTGGAAGTTCATCATAGGAATACTTTTCGTGAAGTTCTTGGAAATTTGATTTCAACTGATCATAGTTATTTATTAATTTTGTAAGGTTAATTGAAAAAAGAAATTTGTGATGGTGGTCAAGTATTCGTGCTTTCCCTAAGGGTTCTTCAAAGTATCCATTACCTAGTTATTATATTGTAGACCTGAAGGGCTTGGTAGGTTCGGATCGATATCAGGAGCATTATCGGTATCCTGAAAAGAGAGAATATTTTTTTTAATCTCTTCACTTTTCCTATGTTGGCTGTAGTTTCGCGGGATTTTTGGGTTAATCCAAAGATTTTGTTTTGTTGTTGGTTGGAAACAGTTATTTTTTCGAAAGGTGGGTCAGGTTTTTCTTGGTCTATTTCTTTCAACATAAATTTCTTGTTGATCTAAATTTGGGGGATCATTTCGATTCTCGTTTATTCTATCTAAACGTTTTTGTGCTTGTTCACGATTTCGTTGATAGATATTGTCGAAATAGGGTAAAATTTCCTGTTTTTCTTTTTTCGTTGTACTGTTCGTAGATAGTCATGGTTAAATCGAATTCTGGTATTTTGTCATAGGGTCCGTAAAGTAAATTAAAAGGCGAATAGCCAGTGGCAGAATGAATCGATTGATTATAAATCAATGTAGCGGTGATCATGAGATTAGAAGGATTTTTCAATTTGAGAATTCTGAGTTTTTCTAATATGGTTGAGTGAAATCGTTCTATTGGAGAGTTAGAGCTTGGGTTATTTACGGTGGTAAAATGTAAATTTATTTTATTGAGTTTGCAGAATTCGATGAACGTTTTATCATGGAATTCTCTTCCTTCATCACATACAATTTTCTGAGTTATGGTCAGAAACTTGGAATTTTGAAAAGAAAAGGTATCCATGTGAATAATTTCAAATGGTCTTTTTGCTAAAAGAAGGCCAGAAAATTTTAATTTGTAAGGATGTCTTTCATATTTAGATTGCAGAAATAATTCACATCGGTTAATGATTTGTGTGATTTTTTGCTTCATTTTAGGCCAATAATACTTTTTTGATAAATGATTATAAGTTTCTGAGATACCATTATGATTTTTATCATGATATTCACAAATTATTTCAGTTTGACTTTCATCGCAACTAACGTCTAATAGGTAAATTTTACTGATGAAAATTTTTACTGAGTAATTGAATGAGTCTTTGCAGAATCTAACAAAAGGTAATCGTAATTTATTGTCTCTAAAGAAAATTCCGTAGGTTTCATTAGGTCTGAATATTTCTTTGAAAAGATTAGATAAATCTGTTTCTATGTGATTTTGTCTAATTGTTGCATTGTAGGTATTTTTTCCAAAATTTTTCGTATATTTTAAATTGTATTGCTCTCCTATATTGAGAATTATTCTATTCGGGTAAATGTTGACGGAGGATTATGTGATTGGTATTACTTTTCCATTATCTTCCTGAGTGGAATGAATTGTAGCATCAGAATTATTATCTTGATTTTGATCTTCAATTTGGTTGTTAGAGTTTTGGGTTTTTTGAGAATTCAGGATGTTTTCTACTTCTTCGTCTCCTAATATCGGTATTTCATCTGTGTTCGGTAAAATTGAAGACAAATCGATATTAAGATCTCCGTCCGATAATAATGAATCATTTTCAGTTTCTCGATTATTGATTTCGATTCGGGAAAGTACGTCCGCAACTTTATTTTCTTTGCCTTTAGTATGTATGATGTTGAAATCGAATTCATCTAATTTTAATTTCCAACGGATCAATCGTGAATTTGGTTCTTTGATTTTATAAGGCCAAACCAAAGGGTTATGATCTGTTTCAATAGTAAACTTTTGTCCGAAAAGGTATGGTCTGAAATGTTTGGTTGAATCTAAAATTACAAGTAATTCTTTTTCGATAGTTGAGTAATTTCTTTCGGCTGAATTAAGGGTTCTCGAATAATATGCTATAGGGCGATTTGATTGTGAGAGTACACTTCCAATAGCGACATTCGAAGCATCGGTGGTTAATTTGAAGGGTTTTTCGAAATCTGGGTATGCTAATATCGGTGCATTCATTAATAATTCCTTACACTCTTACAGAGTTGAAATGCTGAAATATAATCTGGGTCGTCCAGTTTTATTTTAGCTCCTTTTTGAGACATTTTGTAAAGGGAGATACAATATGGGCAAATTTTTTTATGAATCGCCTGTAATATCCGGTTAAACCTAAAAATGATTTTATTTCTTTGACTGTTTTTGGTATCGGATAATTTTCAATTGCATTCAATTTTGAAGGATTTGGTGATATTCCGTCTGGAGTAATGAAGTGACCTAGAAACTCAACTTTTTTGCTCAAGAATTCACATTTATCGAGTTCGATTTTGAGGTTTACTTCTTCAAGTTTCTGAAAGATTGATTTTAAATGGCAAATATGCTCTTGCAAAGATTTAGAAAATACAACAACATCGTCCATGAATACGAAACAAAATTTATGGAGGTATTTTTTCAAAACATTGTCCATTGTACGTTGAAATGTGCTCGGACCATTTTTCAATCCGTATGGCATTCGGAGATATTCATAATGACCGTGGTTAACAGTGAATGCAGTTTTTTCAACTGATTCTGGGTCCATTTCAATTTGGTGAAATGGTTTTGCCATATCAAGGGTTGTAAAGTAGCAACTTTTTCCTAGGTTATCTAAAATCTCTTCAATGCGTGGTAATGGGTATTTATCCTCTACCGTTTTTTCGTTAAGTCGTCTATAATCTATTACCATTCGGTATTTTTTCTTTCCGGATGCATCTTTCTTTTTATCTACTATCCAAACTGGTGCACTGTATGGCGAAATCGATGGTCGAATAATTTTATCGTCGAGTAATTTTTGAATTTGCTCTTGGATTATATTTTTCATAGAATGAGGGTGTCTGAAGGACTTAACATAAACTGGTTCATCATCTTTTGTTCTGATTTTATGTTTAACAGTATTGGTGAAAGGAAGATCGGATTTTTCATCGTAAAAAATATTTTTGAATTTTCGACGAAGGTTCAAAATTTCTTTTTTCTCCTCTGAATTCATGTGAGATGTTCTGATTAAATTTTTAAATTTGAAGTTCTTATTTTCGACTGGTGGATTAGATATTTCACTTTCATGTAAAGATTTCACAGGAATTCTTTCGGAAAAGTTTATTTCCACATCGTTTTCTATTGGTTCCGCTATCGGTATAGAACAAAATCCATTTTTTGCTTTAGCAATGTATGCAGGGGTTGAAAATTTTTCGAAATTAATTTTTGGTAAAATCACATCCCCGTTTTCGATAGTTACCGGAATTGTTACGAAATTTTTTGCTATAACTTTTTTTGGTTTTAATTTGGTGGAGGAATATTCGAGATTAAAAGGATTTTTTAAATTATTTATTTCCAATGTATGGGTTTGATAATCGATCTTCGCACCCAATTTCTGCAAGTCTGCAGTTCCTATCAGTGCGTCAAATTTTGAGTGCCAATCTATTACATGCAAGTGGATATTTTGGTTAATTCCAAGCTCGTATAAAATGGGTATTTTCAAATTATTGTCTGATTCAATAGAATTTCCTAGTCCGGAAACAGTGAAAGGTTTTTTATACAAAAAGTTGAAAAATTTTTCGAAAGCTGGTTTAGTATTAATTACAGAATTTGTTGTGCCTGAATCGATAAGAATTTTTAAATCTACTTCTGGAAGGTAAATGTAAGGCAATTTAGATTTTATTTTCACACAATTCAAGTCTTATGCCTGATTGCACCGTTCGTCTAAGCAACGTTTAAGCCCTTAAGTGACGTTTATTCCATTGATGAAACGTCATTTCAGGGCTTAAACGTTGCTTAGACGAACGGTGCAATCGGGCATAAGTGTCTTCGAGTTTCGAGGCTTCCGTCTGAAAATTTTCGTCTTCTTCGAAATTATTGAAAATTTTCGTCTTCTTCGAAATTATTTTCGTGCGAGTTAATGTATTCATTATGCTCATAAAATTGAGATTCAAGTTCCTCAGGATTTTCAATTTCGGATTGAACATTGAATAGTTCTTCTGAAATGAAATTTCGCGATTGTTGGTGTCGTGGAATTGTTCTAGTCGCATTAGACATATGGGTGGCAGGTTGCCTGAATCTATTTCTGGTTGAAATGGACATTGGTGTTGGTTTCGGTTGGGATTTAGTCATACTGGAGCCTGGTTTAGGTCCAAAGACTTCACGACTTGTGGGAAATCTTCCGCTATTAGGAATTGGGGTATTGATACAATAAGGAAAACCAGTTGGATTTCCAGAATTATTAGAATTTTGATTACTTACAAAATTTTGAATATTGGGTACCGGGTTGGAAAACTTTTGAGAATTGCTCGAGAAATTTTGATTAAAATTTTGATTCCGTATTTGAGGTCTTGGGAATTCACGATAATTATGATTAGAATAAGTAGGTGGAGTACGATTATAAAATGGTTTTTTCGGTATTTCTTGTGATTTCCGGAGAAATTCACAATATTCCCATTCTTGTTTCCTATTATCGTAATATCGACATTTATTAATGCATTGCTCTGATGAATTTATTTCAAAATTACTAATATAAGATCTATAGGGTTCTATAAGTCCAATTTGAAATGTTTTTAGGGCTAATTTTTTTAAATCAAGTTTTTTGTATCTTAAATAATTTTGATCCTGACATTTAAAGTCAGATGTTGCAAAACGTCATTCAAGTTTTTAGTTATTCTACCGTAAAAATCTAAGTAGTTTTCGTTCTTTTTCTGAACGCATTGTGTTAGACATGAGACCAATAAATCTTCTTTTCTTTGGTCTCCATATCTTTGTAGGAGCGCTCTCCTAATTTCACTCCAATAGGGATGTTGACTACTTTTTGGAATTTATTTTATTTTAAAGATGAACCCTATACAAACACGAAAAAATTACTTTTTCCTTAAAAATATAGTAGTTGCCAGAAAAAATGAGTAAATGAAAAGACAATTCAAAATTCCCGCGGAAATGCTCAATTTTGTCACGTTCTGATGATTACGTCATAATACAGTGAACATACTTTGACTTCTGTCAAAGCGAACTGATTTTGCTCCCTTGTGGAAAAGTTCAATCTAAGCCTTCAAAATAAATAAGTCGGTCTGTAAATGCTGAATGAGGTGCTTCTTTTATTTGTAATAATAAATATGAGTTAAAAGTCTGCTACTTACAAAGACAATTTCACGTTTTTAAGCTCCGCTGCACAAAAATCCTTGTTTTCAGCAAAGAAACTTGCGACCATAAGGGAATTTATCTTCGGTAAAAGTTACTACTATTACCCTTGATGAATCCTATCTCCATTATAAAGAAAATTGTAGATTATCGTTCTTGCAACGAACTAGGTATTCTGTTCTCTTTCAGCTTTCAACTTCGTAAGTTCGAATCATAGATATGATATATTATATATTTACTATGGTTCAAGTCGCAGAACCGTGGGTTTCACAAAGCTTGATTGGCAATCAAATCGTTTATATTGAAGTAAGTCGATGGTTTATGTCAAAAATGAACTGAAAATTGCAGAGAAATGATGACATTTCAATAATCAAGGTGATTGGAGTTTTGTGGAACCCGGCCTATGAATGTATTTTGTTGATCTGAGCACCGAACATTCGAATTTGCAATGACAATACGGATAGTTTGACGTCACTATACGGATTACCTCTGATTGGCGTTCGCAGTCACGTGATAGTTGATAATAAATAACATAATTTAAATCAGCTTTATTTAATTCAACGAGAATAATAAGATCACTAAAATGGTTTTTTAGGATTGCAAAAATTTCCTTCTATGAGGAAAACCTCAATTTATATGAATTCGTAACATGAGTCAACATCCCTATTAAGAGCGTTTTGGAAAGCAACGAAATCTCTTGCTTCACCTTTAATTTTTGACCTTATAGAAAATTAACAGCATAAGTTAAATCTGGTGTTAATTTTCCTTCGAGATATGAAACTAAATTATCTATTTCATTCATAAAAATTGACAGGTTGTCACCTGGGGAGTATTCCGGAAGAGAATTTAAAAGTAATTGATTATCTTGCCTAGACATCTGCTCAACTGCATTTGAGTTAGAAGAAGCTTGGCTGTTATTCATTTCGGCTATATTCCGTTTGGGGTATGGGCGAAATCTACTTTGTTTAATTGATTGGTTTAAAAAATTTTCTGCTATAACTAGAGTTTCTCTATCTTCAGCAACTATTTCCAATTCTTTTTGAGAATTATCTGTCATTGAAACTTATAAAAAAGGTTAAAAAAGGATGGATTGATGGACTTACAACACCAAGATTTGCATCCTAAAGTGAGCAGGTCCTTCTTCTCTGTTGAAGTGGGTAGAATGGACTTCCTTCCTTCCTTCTGGTCGAAAGTCGATGATGATGGTGGTTGATATCGCACTAAGAGTTGAAACTCAACGGGCGTTCCTCGGCGACGGTAACATTTCCGAAATGGACACTAATTTCAGTTAATTTTACTAAAATCCCGTTGCGATATCCTGTTCGCAGCGCCAATTATGTTTTCCGCACTTAAAGTATGATTTTTAAAAAGAATTTATTTCTAATTCGGATTAACAATTGCAACACTAAGGATAAAGAATTATTAATCCTATACAGATTAAGTTTGGAAAGGTGAATTACAAATACAAGTGACTGTAGGAAGTCTAATTCGTAACTGAATCAATTGTTCATAAAGATCTAGAAAGTAGATGTTTCTGTAGAATTGCACTTTTGCACAATAGCAGCAATAGGTTCTAGGAAGATGCTTCCTCGCCGTTGCATTCCTAGTAGGTGTCGGTTCCTTAACTATATTGTTAACAAAATTAATAAAAAAGTATTTCAAGATGAAAAGGAATTTTTAAAATGCGTCAGGATTATTTAAGCATTTCAAATTCAGTGTTTTTTTCAATCAGGAACAGTATGTTTCTTGAATTCAATATGAATAAATTGTAATATTCGACTTTCAACATATCATAAAAACTAGAAAAAAATTGTGCCATTCGAATTGAAAACAGATTTTACTCAGTGTTTTTTGCAGATTCCAATTTTCCATTTAATTTTTTTTCTCTCATATACCGGGTGATATTTCTCACATGACACGGAATATGAAATTTTTGAATACGGACCTGCAATTTTTTAAAATTTTTTCTTCTCGATCTGATGGAGAATATGTATAGTAACAAGCTTGCCAAATATCAGTGAAAAATTTGTCATATTGACGAAGATATGGGAGTTTATAGTTTTAGCACTTTTGCAAAAACACCCTGTATCTCTGAAACTAATAGCCTTATGGGACATTTAAACCCACAATCCTCATTCAGTTTGAGGTCCTCTATCTCCAGTTAGCCGTTGTCCCTTACGCACCAGTCACCCTGTACCGGTATAGTCCGTTCCCGAAAGTTTGAGCGCATAGTATAGTAGGAACCATCACATAATAACATTTCAGATACGAGCAACACTGAATTGTCAATTGTAAATTTGATCGAGCTCCCTCAAATAGCACATAAAGCTGAACAAAAGAATAAAGTTTTGAACCTCAAAGTGGCAGAGAAGCAGTCTTATTCAAGAAATAAATTGAAAGAAGCTTTGATGAGGAGAGATAAAATAAAATTCAATAAAAATGAGCGGCCTACTACAAATATAGGTTCACTAGATATTGGAATTAGAAGCTCATCTTTCATTGACGATGATCCAGATAGATCTATTTCTGTAACAATAGTTGATAAATCAAATATTGAAAGAATTAGAGAAACCAACCGTATGGCACAGATGAAATGTAAAGTTAAGAAAAAAAGACAAATGGTTAAAATGATAACTGAGTTATTGAACTTGAAGAAAGAAAATGAAGAACTGAAGAGGGAAAACATAAAGTTGAATAAAACTAATTTTCATCTGTGGAAAGCAGTGGAAGATTTAGGGGGAATGAAAGATAGTGGTTTGATTCAAAAAATAAAGACATCACTTGAAAAAATAGAGTCAGGTAGGTTATTACTTTTTGTACAGATCTGATTTCTCACAGTTCATTGTTTCCCGAATGTATGAAGTTCAATTAGGAACTCCAAAATTTTACATAAGGGGGTATACCCTGTATAAATTCTAAGTTTCCTTCAACTGTATTACTGTAGACTTATCAAAGTAGACAAAATCGCACAAATTTTTTCAGATTATGTATATAAAAATAGACTACATATAGTCCGTTCACGAAAGTTTAAGCGCATAGAAGGCGTTTGTTTATTTATCTGAAGTTGGCAGTATTTGCTGTCATAACGTGAAATAAAGTCAACGTTGCCGAATGTACCCGACCTCGTTCGATGAGCTAGCGAGTTATCAGATAACTCTATGCAATATTGAGAACATTGCGTATCAATAACAATAAAATAAACAACATAACCTAAAATTTTAATATACACAGTGGAATATGTCAAGTTTCCATGGCCAACCGACCAGTGGCGGCTTGTGACAGAATGAAGTGATGAGGCACATCAAAAAAAAATATTAATTTTATAAACTCTTTTTTGTCAGCTGCATACTTATCATTATGAAAAAATCATCACTGATAATTTGGATTTTTGATTTTATCTTCACTTAAAAAATTCTTCGGTATTAATGCTTCAATGATTTTAGCGTTTTATTGTGTGGTAATTGCCCTGAGATAAGGTCTTCAAGTCGCTTCAACCAGTTTTTCACTAAACCCTATCGGAATATATGTATTATTAACACTGCCAAAAAATAATTTGATTAGAGTTATACTGCCAGTAGGCCAGTAGTACTCTCATTTCGAAACCTCCGATTCGATTTTCCTACCGCACCGATAGTCACAAGATTTGGAATAGGTCGTATAACTTCTTGAATTGTACATAATTTCGACTCATATAGGAATGACTCAAAAACTGTTTCTGTTTTATTGATAAATCTGCAATATCAAGAGTACTGCTTCTGTTTTGGGAATTTGAGACGACTCACTTGTTCTGCTGAAGGCATTATCTTCTGGTTGTCATAACCGAAGTCAATGAACAAAATGAAAATTCTTGTGGAAAGAATTCACACAACACTGCTAAGGAAACAAACCTACCAGCAAACGTGGTACCACGAACGGCACAAACCCAATAAACCCAAACCAGAGTGAAATTGCGCTATTTTCCGCTTCCCGATTAACCCGAATAATATGTGCAGTTTGCAGATGAAACGAAACAAAACGATCGCAGATCAAGGGTAGATAGTCCGGTCAATCCAGACCAAAAGATGAGGGTGAAGTCACATAAAATCCCAACAAGCTGAAAATCGGTAAAATTGTTCAAAACATAATAATAAATCTAATATATAAATATATAGTCCGTTCACGAAAGGTTGAGCACATAGTAGGCGTTTCTTTATTTATCTAAAGTTGGCAGTATTTGCTGTCACAACGTAAAATAAAGTCAACGTGCCGAATGTACCCGGCCTCGTCCGACGAGCTTGCGAGTTATCAGAGAACTCTATGCAAGATTGACAACATTGCGTATCAATCTGATAAGAAAATTGACAGCATAACCTAAATTTTAATATACACAGTGGAATATGCCAAATTTCCATGGCCAACCGACGGCTCAACCTTTCGTGAACGGACTATAAGTGCCAATTTTCGTTGTGATTTAATAACCAACTACGCCTTCACCGATTTGGCTAATTTGGAATTATTCATGAAGTCTAAAGAACTTCACGTATAGAAAATTCAAAGGAAAATCTTGGAAAAGTGTAAAATCAACATTACAGGTTTTTCATTTTCAGTGCCATTCGCATACGATATGTCGAACGATTCGGATGGTATTTCAACTCGCTCTAGAGCCAATGATAAGTGCAAGTTAGTTATGTGTTAAAAATGTAACAGTCGACTTCTCAGATGCACTGGCCTTAACTGTGAAACTGTGTTACATATTAAGTGCTTTGAAAATTGAAGAAAATAGTTAGTGTTGATAAAGAAAATTTCAAATGCAGAAATTGCACACAAACTACGGATACTAATACCACCACTGAGATTACATTACTGAAAAAGGAGGTGGAGTGCCTGCAGAGGGAGGGAAGTATTCTTGCAAAGTATGTGTCTGAGTTAGAATTCTCTAGTTCTATTCTGAAAGAAAAATTCGCTAAATGCAATTGTTCCATTCAAGAAAATCATGAATCACATGAAAATAAAAAGTTGTATACATCATATGCATCCGCGATAACGGGCGATTCCACAGGCAGGGAAAATTCCATGCCGAGCCCGGCTATACTGCTTGTTCGGACATCTGATCAAAACATTACGAACTCTGCAGTTGTAAATGAAGTTAAATCATTAGTTAAACCTAGTTCCATAAAAACAAATGTTGTCAATACTAAACTTATCAAAAATGGGATGTTGATAAACTGCAGAGATAAAGATTCTTTGAATAGGCTCAGGGATGATCTGAGCCAGCGACTTTCGGGTGGCTATGAGGTTGAGGAGCCGAAGAAATTCAACCCCAGGATTATGGTGTACGGGGTGGATGACGAGGAGGTGGAGAGCGAGGAGTTGATTGCTGGCATTGTTGAACATAATAATTTGGAGAGTTTTTCTGATAGCATTAAATTCATTACTAAAATTAAATACAAGAAAACATATAATGTAGTCATTGAATGTAACTCTGAGGTTTCAAGGTTATCATGAGTAGAGGTTACCTTTGGGTGGCCTGGCGAAAATGTACGGTAAGAGAACACTTTAGTTTACCAAAATGTTTTAAATGTTGGAAATATGGTCATTTGAGAAAGGAATGTAATAGCAAAACGGTTGTTTGTCCCTTGTGCGCCGATTGTCACGAAAAAAAAGAATGTCAATCCGAAATTTTATGTTGCAAAAATTGCAAAGATCTAAATGTCAATTCGGGAGCAAAAATCGATACGAATCATAGTGTTATAGTCCTCACTGTTCTTATGTTTTAAAGTATTGCAATCATTCAAATCGAGAATGTGCTATGAGTAAGGGTACTAAATCATTGAAAATAGGTCATTTGAATGTTCGCTCCTTGTTTACTCATTTCGATGAGTTCCTTGATCAGGTAAATCTTAATGATTTCGACATTATGTGTGTATCAGAAACGTGGTTGAGAGACGACTCCCCATCACATTCTATACAGCTCCCGGGTTATGATTTTGTAAGTCAGAATAGAGACAATCGGATGGGCGGAGGCGTGGGAATTTATTATAGAAAAGGTTTGAGGGCGACAAGAGTGCTGCAGGATTTTGGTTGTGTGGATTCTTCGAGCATTTGTGGGTCACTTTCAGGTGGGTCGGGAATCCGTTCTTGTTGTGGAGTTGTATTACAGGACGCCCTCAGCGTCCCCAGCGACTTTTTACGAGTATTTCGATAATGTTTTGTCCTTTGTTTCCCTCAGTATCCAAGTGTAAATCATCACCGGTGATTTTAATATCAATCAACTGACCAATGTGGAATTGAGTACTTTTGCGGATTCGTATGGATTCAGGCAGCTGATAACCAGAGCCGAACGTATTTACTGAAACTACTGAATCTATTATCGACTTGATTTTCACTAACGTTCCCGAACGCATCGTGAGTTCTGGGGTGGACTGGTACGGAACATAAGGATATTGATCCCGATCACCAATTAAGAAATTGCAGTGCGAACTTACACGACCCAATGTTACAGCGCGAGTCATAACTTATAGGGATAGAAAAATCTGAACTTAGATGAGTTTAATGCCGATCTTCGGGAGGCTCCTTGGGATAGCATATTATATGTGGATGGTATCGATTGTTAAAACCGAAATATTGAGCGAAATAATCTTGGCGTGTTCGATAAGCATGCTCCCTTTAAAACATCAAAAATCAATAAGAAACACGCCCCATGGTTAACCAATGGTGTCGCCAAATGATGAAGTTAAGAAATGATGCGTTGATTAAATACAAAAGATCGAAGGACCCCTTGGATCTGGCAAACTATAGGCAGTTACGGAATATGGTAACCAATGCGGTACGGACAGAAAAAGCTGGATACTTGAATTATCAAGCAGAGAGGCGAGATAGTGGACTCCTATGGAGGGCGGTGAGGAACTTGGGCATCGGGAATGGAAGTCGTGGGAGTGGGGAAATTCCTGACTGCTTAAGAGATGTGCAGGGGATTAATTCTTATTTCTCATCGGTGTTCAATCAGAAAAATAACCGTGAAGATACATCGCAATATTATAGATCAAACAAATTCAACCCAAACTTGCAGTTTGCCTTCCGTCTGGCTTCGGTCCAGGAGATTTCGGAACTCATTCAAATCAAATGCTGTGGGGTCGGACGGTATATCTGCTAAAATGTTGAAACTGTGTTGTCCTGTCATCGCTCCTTATGTGACTCATATAGTTAACAGCTGCTTAGAGTCTGGGATATTCCCAGAGAGTTGGAAATTATCAATTGTAAGACCTCTGGTCAAGGTGGCGGAACCTAAGGGCTTCGGCGACCTTCGACCTGTCAGTGTGTTGCCCTCAATGTCAAAAATTCTCGAAAAATTATTGCTGTTCAAATAAGAGATTATCTTTTAGGTAATGATATAGTCTCCCCAGTGCAGTCCGGATTTCGATGTGGACACAGTACTACTACACTACTTCTCGATATTGTTGATGAAATCATTAGATCTGGAGACTGTGGCCAATCTACTGCACTAATTCTATTAGATTTGCCAAGGCCTTTGACACCATCGATCATGGCCTCCTATGTTCTAAGTTAAGTTATTTCGGATTCGATGAAACTGCCTTGCAATTTTTCGAATCGTATTTGGACCAGCGTTCGCAGGTTGTTGAAATCAATAATGAGCGGTCTGAACCGGTTCCGGTAACATCGGGTGTTTTACAGGGGTCTGTGTTGGGACCCTTACTTTTTCTTGTATACACTGCGGACATGTTCCGGGAATCGAAGCATGTAAGTCACGTGCTTTTGCGGATGACACTCAGGTTTTTTCAGCTTTCGCGCTTCTCAGACTTCAGCGGCCGCAGAGGATATAAACAAGATCTATCAGAAATCCTGAAGTATTCTGAGGCACATGGGGCTCAAAATGAATGTCGATAAATGTTGCGTGATTATTTTCGGTCCGATAGGAAGGTTATTGAGTCAAATCTAGTGATCAAAATGTCAGATAGGGTCGTACCTCTGTGTGCCCAGTAAAAAAACTTAGGAATCATTTTCGACTCTTGTCTGCGTTTTCGAGCTATGCTTCCCAATTAATAAAGAGGTGTTTGGGGCCCTTAAGTCTTGTATATGAACATTAATATACTGAATTTCAAACTGAGGAAAAAACTGGTCGAGGCCTTAGTGCTTCCCTTACTCAATTATGGTTTTGTCGTCGTCTATCCTTGCATGGACAAGCTCACAGATGAGATTGCAACGCAACCCAAAACGCATGTGCTCGTTTCGTATATCGCTTGAGAAAAATATGATCATGTCTCTGCCAGGATCCAGGAACTGCGATGGCTTAAGTTATCTCACTTGTTCGAATATCACCTTTCGACTTTGGTACATCGGGTGTTGCACTGTGGGAACCAACATACCTTCGCGCGAGAACTGATATTTAGGGGGGATATTCGGAATGCTAATTGAGGAAATTCTTTCACCCTTTCCCTTCCTCGTTTTCATACAACTATGTTCAAAAGGTCCTTCACATTTAATTCAGTTTCTGTTTACAATCGGTTACCGCAAGCCTGCAGAGATCTTTCACTTGCCTCAATGCGAAGAAACTTGAGGGACATCTGTTGCGTCTGCAGCAGATGAGTTAGCTTAGTTCCGGTGTATATCATTATTGTTGTTTTCATTGTGTGTTTACCGTCTTGGCTGTTCATTCCGATCTCATAGCTCAACTGATGTCGGCATCACCTGGCATAAATGATTTCAATACTGAAATTTATTTTTTTTTTCTTTTTGTTTTTAGATGCCTGTGGCATTATTCATTATTTCTTTTTTTTTTGTTTTTTTCTTGTCTTTTTTTTTTCCTTTTTAACGATAACCTTGATTACCTCAAAAATTACATAAGGAGTCACTTTAATTGTATTGTTTTTTTTTTTATGGGTCATTAACATTGTAATATAATAGTTAATAGGAATAGCTCTGCTTAAACTTCGCCTTAAGCGATATTTTTGTGATTATTATACACAATAATAAAGACATTATCGACTTGAGCCTATTAGCGTAGAAAGGGTGTGATTTTTCACACCCCCTAGCGATCGGCTATCACACTCCCTACTAAGGGGAACATTCACTCATCCCGGATAGCAAGTATCAGGGGGATTGAGCTCTGAGGTCTTCGGTGTTCTTCTTCTCCTGGGTCCTGGGTTGTTCGTCCTTCGTTGCTTGGTCCTGGATCTCTCGGTTGATGTCGTGGTAGTTGGTTTTGCAATGTTTCCCTCCATGGTTGTTCCTGGTGTCCATCGTGACCTACAAACTTCCTTACCGTTCTAGCAGTACCAAGAAGTACTGCTTTTTGCATTACTTTAAACAGGTTTTCATCCAAATCTAGCTCCTTGAGGTTGGACTTGAGGCTCTTAGGAATAATTCCTGTGGTTGATATGAGAATGGGAATGGTTCTGGTACTAGACATTCCCCACTGCCTTTTAATCTGAAGTTCAAGCTCTCGATATTTCGATATTTTTTCAGCATATTTTTGACGTAGATTGTTGTTGTTCGGGATGGCTACGTCTATAAGTATTGCTCTCTTCTCTTTTTTCTTCACTAGGATTATATCTGGCCTGTTATTAGCAACTGTTAAATTTGTAAGTACTGTGCGGTCCCAGTATAACCTGTAAAGGTGTTCTCCAGTATTACTTCAGGCTGATACTTATAATATGGAATTGTTTCGGACTGCAGAATCTTCAGTTGGATGGCGAGTTCCTGATGAAGTATTTTACAAACTGCATCATGTCGACTCTTATATTCATTTCCAGCAAACATTTGGCAGCCTCCTGTAATATGTTGGATTGTTTCTGATGTTTGGCATCCGTAGCGGCATCTATCGTCGGTGAGGCTCCTATCCTTCATGATATATTTCTGATAGTTTTTGTTTGCACTACTTGATCTTGAATGGCAAGGAGGAAACCTTCTGTCTCAGGAAACAATCTTCCAGAAGTCAGCCAGTAGTTCGACGCAGGAATGTCGACATGTTCCTGGGTGACCTCGTTCAGGTGTCTTCCATGTAGGGGCTTTTCTCTCCATCTTTGAATTTTATCACTATCCGTCTGTGTGGTGTTTTCATGAGGGTGCTCGCTTAGTAATAGAGGTGTTGAACAATCTGCTTCAATCAGTATCTTATGTAAGTCCGATGTGTTTGCTTTATCTATAAAATAATTTCTCAAGTTGTTTATTTGTTCAGCTGCCATTTTCTTTATGTCCACAAAGCCTTGTCCGCCTTGAGTTCTTGGAATTGTTGTTCTTTCAACACAGCATTTAGGATGATGCTTGTTGGCCTTTGTACATAGTGTTCTCATTTTCCGTTGGAGACGATCGAGATCTGTATTACTCCACTTTACTATTCCGAAAGAGTAGGTGAGAACTGAGCAAGCGTAGGTGTTAACAGCTTTTGTGAGATTTCTGCTGTTCAGTTTCGTTTTCAGAACGCTCCTCATTCTTCTGGTGAACTCTGCTGTTAGTTCGTCCTTCATCACTCGTTGGTCTATCCTTTGACATTGCTTCATACCTAGGTATTTGTATAGATCACCTGCCAGCATTGCCTTTATTTCTTCTCCGTTAGATAAGGTGAGAGGTGTCTGTTGGATTTTCCCTCCTGCTATATTTAGGGAACGACATTTGTCCAGTCCAAAGTTCATGCTGACGTCTTTGGAAAACATCTCCACTAGTCGTAGTAGGCACTCTAGTTGGTCTCTGTTTGCTGCAATCAGTTTTAAGTCATCGACGTATAAAAGATGGTTAATCAACATATTGCTAGTGTTGCCTTTCAGGTTGAATCCCTTTCTGGAGGATTTTAAAATAGTTGATAACGGGTTCATTGCCATGCAGAACCACAATGAACTCAAAGAGTCTCCTTGAAAAATTCCTCTCCTGATGGATACTGTGCCAGTTCTTATGCCTGTTCCGCTGATTTCGATGTTAGTTCGCCAAGTTGACATAACTGTTTTGAGAAAGCTCACTATTCTTGGATCTACTTTATAGATCTCTAAAACTTTTATGAGCCATTCATGCGGCATGGAGTCGAAAGCTTTCTTGTAGTCAAGATAAGCCGTGAACAAATTTCTCTCTCTTCTTATGGGCTTGGTTGCAGATTATAGAGTCGATTATCAGTTGTTCTTTGGATCCCATTGCACCCCTGGAGCATCCTTTCTGTTCTGATGCAATTATATTATTTCGTTCGCAATGGGAGTATAGTCGACGTGTAATGCAAGATGTTATGAGCTTGTACATAGTTGGCAGGCATGTCACTGGCCTGTACGTTGCTGGATCGTCTGTACTTTGGTGATTTTTTGGCAGAAGATAAGTTATACCCTCTGTCAGGAAGGAGGGCATACTCTCTGGACCTCGTAGAATTTCATTAACTGCCTTAGTTAAATTACTATGCAAACAGTTGAATTTTTTCAGCCAAAAACTGTGGAGCCCGTCTGGTCCAGGTGATTTCCAGTTGTGCATTTCTTTGAGAATATCCGAAAGCTCTTGTTCTGTGATGACCGTAAGGGACATTTGTGCGGTGTTGGTTTGAGTTTTCTCTTCGTTTTTTATCCACTCGGCATTTTTGTTGTAAGTAGTAGGCGTTGACAGTTGTTCGGTCCAGAATTTTTCCATGTCATCCTATTTCCGATAGATGTTTTGGGAGTTCTGTTGTTTTCCATCCAGATGTCTGTAGAAATTTTTCTCCGAGTTTTCAAAGGATATGTTATCTTGCTTTCTCCTGTTGCTCTCTTTATATCTTTGCAATCTCTCGGAGTAGACACTGAGTTTTTGTTTCAGTGTGTCGATACACTGCTTTACTGTTGTGTTTTCTTCTTCATAGCTTGAGTGCTTGCGATTTCGATAGATAATCGATTTCAGCTTGATTGTTCTGATGCCATTTTCATATTGTGTCAGCCTTCCTATGTCCTGCCGACAGCGTTGAACTTTTTCTCCAGCCTCCTTTGCCAGTGAGGTAGGCGAGGTTGTGGACAGGGTTGATTTGAATGCTGTCTTGGTTTGGTCTTCATGCCCAGCACTTCCACTACAGTTGTTGCGGCACACAATAAAGGATGAGATGGATCGTTTTCAGTTGTGTTGCCATTGAAAGGAATTTTGGTATGACATCAGTGTTCATTATCTTGAGGATGACCGCAAGCTTTTTGGATGATCTGATCCTAGGTAGTGTTGGTCTGGAGAGTGGATCAGTGCCGTTGTATTCGCTGAATAATCTGTGCATTGCTGATTCAAGACGTTCCACTAGAGCTTGTCGTTCTTCGTTCGAAATTTTTATGGGCAGTTTCTACCGAGGTATGAACCTGAGGTGATGAATGTTCATTCTGTGTTTCGTCGTCGTCGTTTGAATATCTTCTTGGAGCGGTAATTGGAGTTCAGTTGTTCTTTCTTCATGTGTTGCTCCATGGTTGTGCTCTCTGTTTCCAGAAGTTGTGTGTTCTTCTCTATTATGGTTTTCTTCGTTGTTTAATTCATTGACAACTTCATTTTTAATTTCCTGCAATCTGTCTTCTGATATAAGTTTGTTTCTGAGGATTACGCGATATTGGTCAGCTATCCTCTGTTCAGTTACTTGTAGATCTGGAAAACATCGCTTGAATTCATTGAATAACCGTTGTCTGTATCCAGTTAGTTCTTGACCCAGGTTTGTTATTTTATAGTAGATGCGCATGATCGTTTCATTGATACAACTTGTCCATTTCATGCGTCTTCTGGGTAACCCTGCTTGAGTGAACGCTGGTTGAAGATCCTGCGTAGCACTATTTGTAGGGGGTGGCACTGCTGTTGTTTGCCTCCTTGGTTCTTCCTGTTGAGCTGTAGTGTTTTGTATGACAGGGGCCCGCCTCCTCAGCGCCCTGCCACTGACGTCCCGCATGCTGTCATGTCCAGCGCCAGCTCCAGACATGCCCTGACGATCCTCAGGCAGCGACTCAATATTTCTACTCCTTAATTGCACCATCATTATGGGTTGCATTTTATACCTACTGCCAGGTTTAGCTCGGGTACCTCGGGTTTGCTAAGCCCGTACTCTAGAACTTACCATTCCAGAGCCCCTGAGGTTATTATTATATTATATTATTATTATTTTATCTGTTAGTCGTTTTCGAGTACTACGAATGCAAGCAAAGTTTCTAATTTTTCATACTCCCTATATCTTTGATTAAAATTGTCATAGTCGCGAACCTGTACAAAACTATTAGAGATTTCAATTTTCAACGAATTGAATATTAAAATACCGATATTACACTTCAGTGTATAATCATCATAATGGTACATTATTGTAATAACTATCAAGAAATCTGAATATTTATTATTTGACCGTAATTTCAGAGTTCACAGAACACTAATATACAGAGTTCGTCTTCATCCTTTTTCAAAGGAAGTACTATGTTTCAATAAAAATTCGAGCACAGATGGCATAGAAGTCATAGAACATCAAAATATTCGAGTTCATCAGTTATATGTTTTGTGGGTGACAGTGTGACCATAAAGAAAGTAAAGTCTGTTCTGTGAGTGTGACGATAGAAAGTTCGACGTCCTCCATCAGTTAGTAAATCCAGGTAATTGTTGGATAGCCTTGTTTATGTAATCATAAACAAGGGTAATAGTGGAATGGTGGAATTATAAAATGCCACTACCCCAGACGATCCAACCTAAGCCGCGACACGCGTCATGCAAATCTAATGGCTATATCGAGACGATCTCAAACTGCAGATGAACGTGCACAAGCTAATGCATCGCAGCGATGAACGTTAATGCAGCAATAGTTGATAGTTGATAGTTTACAGAGGGGTTACAGTCCACTGCGACCTTAAGGTCTATTGTGCCCCCTTACAGAGCTGTTCTGGCCAAAAACCTTCACAGCTCGCCTTCCAGTTCCAGAGATCTAATGAAATCTAGTAACTGTGAAGACTTCAACGAGGCTAGTTCCTCACTCTTACAAGTTTCTTGCCCAAGGCATTTCCTCCTCAGGCTCGTAATGCCGAGGCATTCCGTGACTAGGTGAATGGGGGTTTCTTCCTCCTCCCCACAGAACCTACACTCGTCAGTGTCCGACAATCCCATCCTCAACAGGTGCTTCCTAAGGCGACAATGTCCTGTAAGAAAGCCAGTGAGGAGGTGCAATTGCTTCTTACCAAGATCCAGATATCTTTTGGATCCCGCTGTCTCGAAGTTCCGAAGGAACTTAGTGGAATGATCCATCCCTGGGAGATTCCGCCAGAGCTTTTCCCTCTCGGCTTTCTCCTTCTCCAGAAACTCCTTCTTATAGGTACATTTAGATATACCACAGAAGGGTTCTGGGCCAAAGAGGGACATTTGTGCGCCCTCTTTGGCGAGTGTATTGGCCTCTTCGTTTCCTTCGATTCCCGAGTGGCCGGGAACCCAGATTAAAAAGACCTTATTTTTCTTGCCTACCTCGTTGAGTTTGTTCCGGCACTCCCAGATCATCTTAGAATCGATGACGTAGGAGCTCAGTGCTTTAATAGCAGCTTGACTATCTGAGTGTATGGCTATATCACACTTCTGATAGTTTCTTTCTAGATTTATATCTAGACATCTTTCAATAGCTAAGATTTCCGCTTGAAAGACGCTCATATAGGAGCCCAGCGACAGTGCACACTTGGTGCTTGGCCCGTATATCCCGGCGCCTGCTCCTGTAGAGGTTTTGGAACCATCTGTATACCATTTTACGGTATTTTCTTTGAGATTATAGTCGGTGTATTCCCGTTTCCAATCATCTCTTTTACTTAGCAATGTCATGAAGTTTTTCTCAGTGATTACTTTCTTAATCATTGCATCACTAGGGAGATTCGCAGATGAGATGTAGTTATTCAGAGAGAACCAGACTCTTTGATTCTTTATTCTCTCATTACCTGCACCTTCCTTAGATATTCTGAGAATAGCCTCATGGGCTACCCTATCAACCACTAGATGTAGAGGTGTGAGGTCCGTAATGACCTCTAGTGCCCTAGTTGGACACGTTCTCATAGCTCCAGTGATGCACACACAGGCAAGCCTCTGTACTTTATCGAGCCTTTTCCTCGTACTCACCTGACTTGCCTTGGCAAACCAGGCTACTGCCCCATATGTGATTATAGGTCTCACAATCATGACGTACATCCATCGCAGTATTTTTGGGTTACAACCCCAATTTTTGCCGCATAGACGTCTGCACGCCATTAGAGCCCTTTTGGCTCTGACAGTAGCAGTATCAACATGCTTATTCCACAGAAGTTTACTATCCAGTGTTATTCCTAGGTATTTAACTTCTGACTTCCACTCCAAGTATTTCCGTTTAAATATAACGTTTTCATGTCGGGAAGTTTTCTTTTCCGAGTGAACGGAATTACTACAGTCTTGCTTGGGTTGATGTTCAGCCCCACAGACAAGCACCACTGCTCAATAATTCTAAGGCCTTTCTGCAGTAAGTCGCAAAGAGTGCCTTCGAATTTGCCTCTAATCATTAGGACTATGTCATCAGCATAGCCTACACATTCGAAGCCAAGCTCCGTTAGCCTATGTAGTAGTTCGTCCACCACTAGGCTCCATAGAAGGGGAGATAATACTCCACCCTGAGGTGTCCCACGAGTAGCCTTGACAGAGACAGATTTACCACCCATCGATGTTTCAGCTATTCTCGTCGATAACACCTCATACATCCATTTGATAATGGTTTTGTTCACTCCTCGCCTTTCAAGTGCATCTTTGACGGACACGTGCGTTGTGTTGTCAAAAGCCCCAGATATATCTAGGAAAGCACACATGGCGATTTCTTTATTGTTCAGAGTTCTCTGGATGGCTTCGGTCAGCTGATACAGGGCGGTCTCCGTTGACCGTCCCGCCCTGTAAGCATGCTGACACTTATGAAGTGGTGTACTCTCCAGATTCCCCGTTCTTATGTAGTTATCTACTACTTTTTCCATCGTCTTAAGTAAAAACGATGATAGACAAATTGGTCTAAAGGATCGAGGATCAGTCCCGTCCTTTTTCCCTACTTTTGGTAAGAAGGTTACTTTTGCCCTTCTCCATTTTCTAGGTATTTGCCTCAGTGCTAGACTGCTTCTTGTGATCCTCAGTAGATGAGGGATGATCTCCTCCGCTCCTTTCTGCAGGAGTATCGGAAACACCCCATCCACTCCTGGGGATTTATACGGCTGAAAGGTACTTATTGCCCATTCAAGTCGTTGCCTTGTGAATATTTTTTAGCAATGTCCCAGTCCTCCTTACGGGAGTTCTTGTTGTTTTCCATTGCTATTTCATCACTGCTTGTGGATTCACTACCTGGGAAGTGTGTTTCGAGTAGAAGAGTGGATCGCTCTTCTTCTCCCTCAGTGTAGGATCCATCTGGCTTCTTAAGCGACATATTGGGAGTAGTTCCCCCCTTTGCCATGACTTTTTGAAGTCTGGCTGCTGTGGGAGTGGAAGTGATATTTTCACAAAAGGCTTGGAAATTAAGTCTTTTGGCCTTCCTGATCTCCTTGTTATACTGAGTAAGCTTTTCAGTGTACCCCTGCCAATTGACAGGTTTTCATTCCACCAAGAAGCTTCCTTACTTGATCGAGCTTTAGACAGTGGGCAGCTAGAGTGAAAAGCCTCCATAATTGCCTCACTGATCTGCTCAACATGTTGCTCCAGATCGTAAAGACGGTGGTTTTCCCGCTCTATTACGATTTTCTCCAGATTGCTTCTCAGATGGCCTCTGTAGAGAGACCAGTCTGTCTTCCTAGGATTTCGAATCGAGGGCGATGGGGCAGTATCAGCCTCCACCCTGAACTCGATAATTCTATGATCTGAGAGTGACGGTTCATCCATCACTCTCCAGGAAGTGACATTTCTCCTGGCAGCGACGTTTGAAATTGTCACGTCCAGGACCTCTTCTCTCGCTCTCGTGACAAAAGTAGGTGTAGTCCCCACATTTAATGTTTCGAGATTGTTAGCTAAGAGATATTCGAGCAAGCACTCACCTCTGGCGTTATTGTTTGTGCTTCCCCAAATCGTGTTATGCGCATTGGCATCACATCCAATTATAATTGGTAGATTTCTGCTGTTGCAGAACCTTACTAGTCGTTGCACTTCTTCGGGCGGTGTTATTGGCCCGTCCCCAGCGAAGTACGCGGATGCTATGACAATGTCTCGGCCAATGCCCCCTATGTTGAGGTGTACCATGATAGGAATCAGGTCCCGAGACATAAATTCTGAAACGCAATAGTATTTTATATTGCTTCTTATGAGCACACAGGCACGCGGAAATGCCTGCCTGTGGTCATAAATCAGGTCAGAATTTTGACATGCCAGACCCATAATCTGGCCTTCTTTGTTGATCCAGGGTTCCTGGATCAGAGCAATGCCCAACTGTAATTTTGCAAATAACCTTGCAATCACTGCCGAGGAACCCTTCGCGTGATGCAAGTTCACCTGAGCAATCTTCGTGAAGGTGACGATTAAGAATCGGCGGGTGGGGGACACTGGTTGTCCAGTTCCCGTAAGTCCCCGCTCTCTCTCTTCGCCACCTCCAGGCCCTCCTCGCATTCCATTCGGGGTGCTTGCCCACTGGAAATTGAGGAGGTCACCTTTCCGGTCGAGCCTTCGGTGGCCAGACAGCTCCGCCCAGCCTCCCGGGTAGCAGAGGAAGTCTCCGCTTTCCCAGGCGCCTCAACAGAGCCACAGCCGCCCTCAGGCTGACCCAGACCTAAGCCTGCGTCCTTTCCGCCCTGCATCTCAGATCCCTGGGATGCGGATGACATCTCCACATCCACTGGGCCATCTGCAGGGAGGTTTTTCTTCAGCCCTGAGACTGGGATGCAACCGAACCGAAAGTTCAGTTGGCATCCCTGTGCCCTCAGGGATTCCTCCGATTGGGGTCAATCCCTATCGTGAGGACCGTGCCCTTGCCCTCTTTTTTGACGCTCAGAACTTTCCAATCCCCAGTGTTGAGGCTGGAGTTCTGAACCTCTACGAGTCGGAGGATCTTCTCCGAACTCATATCTTGGCTTCTTGGAAAGAACGCCGTTATGTTGATGGGCTTAGGGATGTCGTCTCCCTTCAGCACCTTCAACTCGGGTCCCTCCCAAGTCGCCATTTTCGGGACTGTTTTCATCAGCCAGTCCGCTGAAACCTGGGATCCACAATCCACAAGCATCATTCCATTTCTGAAACGAATACCAGAAAAGTGGATCCCCCTCTCCTGGCTCTGGCACATCTCCTCCACCAGAATATCTTCCAGGGAGGAGAGTTGTTCAGCCTCCAAGGTGGCCTTAGGGTAGTCCTTAGGCATGATTCCCACCTTAGTTTCTTTTCCAGATTTAACAGCTGCTGCATAGCCAGTGACTTGCCCGGCTTTTGCTGCAGCTGTTTTCTGTTTCTTTGGTTGAGGCCGCGTCGGAGGTGTTACTTGCTCCGGGCCTCTTTTTTTCTGTTTCCCGGAAGGTGTAGCTTCCGGGGCTAGGTGCTGAAGAGCCTGTTTCCTTGCCTCCTCAGGTTTAACGCCCTGATGGAGGAGTCGCAAGTACCTCAGCACCCCTGCACCACTAAGTCCTCTTCTCAGAGGGTCATCTTTGCCACCCGGTTGCCCTAGTTTGGGCAAATCGAATGGCAGACGATCTTTGAATGGTCGTCTGACCTTCCCCTTCGCAGGGTGCCCAGATGAAGAGGTAGAGGGTTTCTCCTCCTCTTTTCCGGTGATTGGTTTTTTATCTTTGCTGTCCATAAATGGTCCCACGAGAAGCTAGGGAAAGACGGTCCACCTCTGCAGAGCCCCGCTTGCAGAGGTAAGGGGTTAATACAATGGAGTTCCCCCTGGTGCTCCAAGGTCGAAACCAGTTGGAACTAGTCTACTATCTAGCCACGCATCCCTCGGCCTGGTTTCCCCACCTTGGATTTAGAATTTTTAATGAGGTTGTTTCCTCTTGGCCCGCGAGACATGGCCACTGACAGCCAAGAAGCGTTGGTATTACAGGATGGTTCCGAGGATAGCTCGAAATCCATCCTGGCATCGTGATCCTGGTGCAATCCCTTAGCCACGACACTACAGCTGGGACAGGAGAAGTTGGTCCGCGGCAAGGTATTAAAAGGAGGCCCCCTCCTATCCGCCACTGGAGACGCGCCGGGTCGGTAACTTCGCCCCGCACACATGTACGAGCATAAAAACTCGTACACGGTACCCCAGAATGCACGCAATAGATCTGTACCTGTACTGGATCTTGCACGGCGATCACGAATACCTCGTGCTGTTTTCGCTGAAATGCTGCGAGCTGCTTACAACAGTCACATTGATTACAGTATATACGGATGCATTGGAATGATGGACGCAATATGTCCACATTGTGATGCTGCTAACTTTCCAGGTGAAACACCCAGCATGTGTTGTGCTAATGGTAAAGTGAGATTGCCAACATTAGAAGCTCCACCCGAACCATTGTATTCATTTATTTTTGGGACAACTCAAACGTCGAAGCAGTTTTTGAGTCATATTCAACAATATAATTCGGCATTTCAAATGACTTCTTTTGGTGCTACTAAAATTATTATGGATAATTTTATGCCGACTTTTAAGGTGAATACATCAATATTCTAATCCAACATCTACTTAAAATTGCATATATGTTTCAGATTCAGGGCCAGATTTATCATCGAGCCAGGCTGACTGGCAACAATGGCTGATGAAACATCGCGTGATGATGACTCCGTTAAAAATCTGGATAAGCACTGTAAATTATGTAAAAGAATTGTAGTGAAAAGTGTCCAGTGCAAGAAGTGTTTGGGATCTTTTCATGGCTCATGTTTTCGGCAGGCTGTGAGCTCCAAAACCTCGGCTTGTGCACATGAGATTCTAGATTCGGAAGACCTAACCTTCAATGAGGAGGAATCCGAAATATCACTTTTACGTTATTTAGTTCGAGAACTTCAGTCGAAGAATAGAATTCTTGAAGAGAATTCGGTATTACTTAGGGAAAAAATACTTTTTCTGGCTGATAAATTGAAAGTAGTATGCTGTACGAAAATTCATCAAACACAAGATGAGGGAATAAACAGTGTATCTGGCAACACCACAGATCAGTCAGACCCGCTTGCGTGTGTTAACCAGACCTGCGCTGAAATTATAAGAAGTAAACAAAAAAAAACATGAATAGGAAAAATAATCCCGAGAAAACACAGGAAATAGTGGATGAACCCTGCTTGGATTCTGGTGGATTGTCACAGAAAACATTCTCTGGGGTTGTAAAAAATGTAAATGGAAGAAGATCTAATATTTTTGTGGGGAGGAATAAAAATGCATCGTTAACAGTAGCACCTCCTCCACCAACCCGTAAGAGATGGTACTTTGTTTCTAGATTAGGAAGGTCGGTAACTGAGGCTGATGTGCTTGATTTCCTCAGAAACATCGAAACTTCAGATTATTCTGTGGAAAAATTAACTCCCAAACGAGATGACGCCAATTACTCATCTTTTAAGGTTGGAATACCTGTCACTATCTCAGACAAAATTATGAGTGAGGAAACCTGGCCGGAGGGAGTATTTATAAATAGATATTTTTTCTCAAAAAAGAAAGATATTCTAGCTCAAAAAACCTAATCATCCACTCAGATAAGAAAAAATCAATGAAGATTTAAGGGGAAACTCTTTCAGTATTTTTTACCAAAATGTTAGGGGGTTGAGATCGAAAACAGAAACATTCAAACTAAACTTAAGCGTTGTTGAAAGTGATGTGGTGTGCGTGACGGAATCATGGCTGAATATGTCAGTGGTTGACTCAGAACTTTCAGACTGCTCATATAATTTGTTTCGGCGTGATCGTGCTGATACTTCCAGTTCTAAAGTAAATGGAGGTGGTGTCTTGATAGCTGTTCGTCAGAGTCTTGTTGCAGTTCGGCGATTGGATCTTCAGTCTTCTGTGGAGGATCTTTGGGTAGAGGTTGGAGGCACCACTAACGGTACGAAACTTTTAATTTGTTGTACTTATTTGCCACCCAATGACCATGTAGCATATTCCTCTTTCAATTTGAATCTACAACGAGTCTTATCCATGTTTTCCGACCGTACCATTTTTATCTGTGGAGATTTCAATTTTCCGGACATTGTGTGGACTCCAGCTGAGGGACTCTCACTTTCTCCCTCTAGAGTTCCTTATACCTTCCAAAACATCATGGACACCTTCGATTTCGGAAACTTTCTGCAGTTTAATTATGTGAACGGTAAAATACTTAATTTTCTGCAATAAGAGCATTGTCTCTAGTCTTCATGCATCTAATTGCCCACTGGTGCCAGTCGATGTGCACCATATACCTATTGAAGTGATTATATCCAACCCTAACCTGTCTAAGCCAGTTAAGTGCTCGAATGGAAAAATCTTTAACTTCAAAAAGGCTAATTATCTGGGAATAAATGAATTTCTTACAGCGATAGACTGGAACGACCTTTTTTCCAGTAAGTCTGACGTCGACGCCATGACTAATTCGTTCTACAAAATAATAAACGACTTAGTTAACACCCATACTCCTATTATAAAAGTAAATAAAAAATTTCCATCATATTTCTCGAGACGTACTATAGACGAAGTAAATAGAAAAAACAGACTCCATAAAATTTGAAAGAGAAGTGGTTCAATTGCCGATTATTATCTTTTCAGTGAGGTTAGAATTTCCTCAAAGAATATGATTGCTGCAGACTATAAAAAATATATAGAGTCGATTGAAGAAAACATTCCACTGAACACCAAGAAGTTTTGGAATTTAGTTTCCATAAAATCCAACAATAATAATAAGGTGCCCTTCTCCATGTTTTTGGATGATACTACTGCGTCTGGTGGACAGGATGTCTCGGAATTGTTTGCGTCTTACTTCGGGAGTGTATATCAGCCACACGAACAGAAGCCCCTATCTCCAGAGTTCAAGTCGCGACCCAGCTCCGGAACTCTGAGCTCGATTCACTTCACTGAGGACGACGTGCTTGAGTCGTTACTCGGCTTGGACCCGAATAAGTCAGCAGGACCTGATGAAATTCCATCTTTTTTTGTCAAGTCTTCAGCCGTGGGTCTGGCAACCCCACTCTACTTGATTTTTCGAAAGTCTATGGACACTGGGATATTTCCCAAAGAATGGAAGTCGTCATTGTTGGTTCCAGTTTATAAGGATGGTGACCGCAACTCTGTTCGGAATTATAGACCCATATCCAAATTGAATATATTCAGTAAAGTGTTCGAAGTTCTGATATACAAGCATGTTTTCTGGTTCGTAAAGAACTCGCTCAATATTCAGCAACATGGCTTCTTTGCCAGGAGATCAGTTGAGTCCAATTTAACAACTTACTCTGAGTACATATTAAAGGCCCTAGATAAAAGGTTTCAAGTTGACTCTGTTTACGTAGATCTAAGCAAGGGATTTGACAAACTTTGTCACAATATTCTTATGTTCAAGCTCTCACTCATTGGTATCAATGGTGATCTCTTGTCATGGTTTGCTTCCTACTTGTCCCATAGAGTGCAGGTCGTCTCCATTTCAGGTTTTAAATCGCGAGCAATTATAGCCACTTCGGGTGTCCCTCAGGGATCCCATCTGGGTCCTCTCCTTTTCCTCATATATATCAACGATTTGGTGTTTATATTTGAGTTTATTATGTTCCTCTTATACGCAGATGACATTAAGTTCTTCCGTTCCATCAGAAGTTTATTAGACTGCTTACTCTTTCAGAAGGATTTGAATTCTTTTGTTGAGTATTGTAAACTGAACAAGCTTCATCTAAATTTCACCAAGTGTCAGTCCATAACTTTCACTAGAAATCTCAATATCTTCGATTTCAACTACTCCCTTGGCGACTACGCTTTGTGTAGGGTATCCTCCGTGAATGATTTGGGCATTTTATTCGATTCGAAGATGACTTTCGAGTAGCACATCTCCAATACACTGAGGAAATGTAACAGGCTAATGGGCTTCATACTTAGAACTTGCAAATCTTTCAGATCAACTGAACCTTTGTTCAGCCTTTATTATGCCTATATTTTCAGCCGATTGAGTTTTGGCAGTTGTGTCTGGAATCCTCAATACAATGTGTATAAAAAACGCCTCGAACATGTTCAGAACAGATTTCTCAGACACGTTGAATACAAAGCTACGAACGTCTACCCTTTAGGGAAAAAAGTATTCTATCAATACACTGGAGGTATCTAGATTTGGTGTTTCTATTCAAAATCGTTCGCGGTTACATAGATTCCCCAGATCTTCTCTGTCAACTGGATTTCCACATTCCCACATTTTATGCGAGAGAACAACCTCTTTTCAGGGTCCAAAATTACAGGACGAATTCAGGAGGAAACACCCCGTTATGTAGAATGTGTCGGATGTTTAACTTCAACTCAAGAGAGATCGATACCTTCAGTTGTTCATTAAATTGTTTTGAAAAAACTTTGAAGAAATACTATAAATAGATAAATTACTGTACATATATTTTGGATATTTCTGTCATGTGTACATATTTGTAAATAAATAAAATAAATAAATAAAATAAATTATTGCCATACTCCAACGCTGATCATCAATTTTTGCAAATATATTTCATTGGTGATGAAAATCGTGAATTGGATCAACGTTGTGCAATTTTTTCAAATACAAGGCGAGAAATTATTCGTGAGCTACAAAGGTTTTTCCATCAGCATAACGCATTAGTTCAATTGTTCAAAATTGCTCTCTATCGTATGCCATCTGATGATCATAAAATTGTAATAAGGGCTGATAGAACACCTTTTGGAGAACATGCAAGGCGATTCAATGCACCGACAATTGATGAGGTTGCAATTGTTATTCTTGATGAACAATTTCAATCCCGTGATATTGTACTTCATCGCAGAAATGATCAATTGCAACGTGTTTCGGAACATCGTAGTTACGATGCATTACAATACCCAATATTGCATTGGAAAGGTGACGATGGCTACCATATCAATATACCAATGATTGATCCACAAACAGGTAAATAATTGATCTATTTTAAGTGTGTTAACATTTCATCATTGGTATAATTTTCTAATGTCAGGTTTTTTACTTATTTTCAGGTCTACATGTACAGAAAAAAGTTAGTGCCATGAACTTTTATTCGTATCGATTGATGGTTCGTCCACAAGAAGAAAATTATCTCTTGAGATGTGGAAAACTATATCATCAGTACATCGTGGATATGTATGCCAAAATAGAAACTGAACGTCTTAATTATATTCGTTTCAACCAAGCAAATTAAGATCGGAAGAATATATTCATTTGCGAGATGCGATAACGAATGATGCTAATGTTAACGACATTGGACGTTTAACTATATTGCCATCGTCATATATTGGTAGCCCAAGGCATATGAACGAATATGCACAAGACGCAATGTCTTATGTACGAAAATACGGTCGACCGGATCTGTTCATTACATTTACATGTAATTCACGGATATCCTTTGTATCGACGTAGATCACCTAATGATAATGGCAAAACGGCAACCATTAGAATGCGTAATCAGGACGTTGAAGTTGATAATCGTTGGTTGGTTCCGTATTGTCCATTATTATCGATAATATTCAATGCTCATATAAATGTGGAATATTGCAATTCAGTCAAATCCATCAAATATATTTGCAAGTATGTAAATAAAGGGAGCGATATAGCTGTTTTCGGTGTTGCTGGTGATAATGGAAATGATGAAATTACTCAATATCAAATGGGACGCTATATAAGTATTAATGAAGCTGTCTGGAGGATTATGTCGTTTCCAATTCATGAAAGACATCCGGTGGTTGTTCACTTGGCTGTGCATCTTGAGAATGGTCAACGTATTTATTTTAATGAAGCAAATGTATTGGAAAGAGCAGCAAACCCACCAGCTACTACGTTGACCGCTTTTTTCAAATTATGCGAAACAGTTACATTTGCAATAAATTTGTTATATTTTGATGTGTCCCAGTATTACACATGGAATGCGTCTTCGAAAAAATTTCAAAGACGTAAACAAGGAGCGGCAGTAGATGGGCATCCAGGCATTTTCAAAACGGATTCTATTGGGAGAATATATACAGTACATCCAAACAATGCAGAATGTTTTTATTTGCGATTGTTGTTAGTTAATGTCACTGGACCCAAATCATTTCAAGAATTGAGAACAGTTAACGGTCTTTTATGTCAAACATATCGTGAAGCATGTCAACTCTTGCATTTGTTGGAGGATAATGCGCATTGGGATTCAACACTTCAAGATGCATCTACTTCAGCTCATCCACAACAAATACGAATGCTATTTGCCATTATATTATCAACATGTTCGCCATCAAATCCACTTGAATTATGGAACAAATATAAACATTATATGGCAGAAGATATTTTGAATCGTATGCGTCATCATGCAAGAAATCCTGATTTGTTGATAACCTTTGAAATGTACAACGAAGCTTTGATAATAATTGAAGATATGCGTCTAACCATCGGAAATAAATCATTAGAACAATTGGGTATGACCGCACCAAATCGTGAGATACATGATTTATTTGATCGTGAATTGCAACGTGAGCAGGAGTTCAATTCTAATGATTTACGTTTATTTGTACAATCGAATATAACCAAACTGAATATTCAACAAAAACATGTATATGACACAATCATTCAAGCCGTTTCCAATAATGCAGGTGGATTATATTTCTTGGATGCACCTGGTGGTACAGGCAAAACTTTTGTTGTATCATTGATTTTAGCGACTATTCGATCGGAACAGAAAATTGCCTTGGCACTTGCATCATCGGGAATTGCTGCTACATTGTTAGAAGGTGGTCGGACCGCACACTCTGCATTGAAATTGCCATTGAATGTACAGGTTATTGAAACTCCAACCTGTAATATTTCAAGAAATTCTGCTATGGCAAAAGTTCTGCGATTAACGTCGATTATTTTATGGGATGAGTGCACAATGGCGAATAAAAAATTACTAGAAGCATTCAATAGAACAATGCAAGATTTACGGGGTAATCAACAGCTTTTTGGTGGTGCTCTGATATTGCTGTCAGGGGACTTTCGTCAAACATTGCCTGTCATTCCTCGATCAACTCCTGCTGATGAAATAAATGCCTGTTTGAAGTCATCAGTTCTTTGGAGATATGTACGAAAATTGACACTGAATATTAATATGCGTATTCACCTGAATAATGATGCAACTGCCCATGAGTTTTCGAAACAATTGTTAGAAATTGGTGATGGCAAAATACAAATTGACAGTACCAACGGATTGATCACTTTACCGAACAATTTTTGTACAATTACGCAATCGATAGATGAGTTGATTGAATGTGTTTTTCCGAATATTCTTCAGAATTACAGAAATCATGATTGATTGAGAGAACGCGCCATTTTAGCACCGAAGAACATTCATATCAATGCCATTAATTTCCAAATTCAAGCAAAACTGCCAGGTGAAGTCACGACATATAAATCAATTGACACTGTTATGAATCAAGATGAGGCAATGAATTATCCAATTGAATTTTTGAATTCATTGGAACCGTCTGGTATACCACCTCATTGCTTGAATCTGAAAGTTGGTTCTTTGATTATTTTGTTGCGAAACCTTAATCCACCAAAACTGTGTAATGGAACCAGATTGGCAGTAAAAAAGTTATTGCCAAATTTGATTGAAGCTACCATCTTAACTGGTAAATCAAAAGGAGAAGTGTGTTTGATACCGCGTATTCCTATGATTCCAACGGATATGCCATTTGAATTCAAACGTTTACAATATCCTGTGCGTTTATCATTTGCGATGTCCATAAACAAGGCCCAAGGGCAAACACTTCGCGTTTGTGGTGTGAATTTGGAGGAATCATGTTTTTCACATGGCCAACTTTATGTTGCCTGTTCCAGAGTCCGTACTCCGAATTGTTTATTTATTTATGCTGAAAATGGAAAAACGAAAAATATTGTTTATCCAAATGTTTTAGACTTACACCTACCATAGTGATAGTACCCAATTCTTTTTAATTTTTTACTTTTTACTATTTGCAGTCTTCATCATTTAGAAGGCATTGCCAATTCAACGTCTTTAGGATGTATATACATAATATAGTTTTTACTCTGTCATAGTTAATAATAACATGTAAAGTATATCTTTGTGTGTATTGCTGATAAATATAATATAAACATTTACATTATGTTTTTGTAGTGGCTTTTGATGAGCAGTTCCATACATTCCATACGAAATTAGAGAAAGTAATAAATTTTATTTTTTTGTTTTATTTCAAAGTTTATAACTATGCCTTATACGTAGCGAAGCACGTACCGGGCAGCTAGTAATATATAAAAGTTCCCAATCATTCCCGTGGATGGAAAAAAATTTATTCAAGTTCAAAGGTCAAAAAATTAGTTTTTCACGATTTCCAGCAAAACGGTGAGTTTCATCGAAAAGTAATTCAGACAAATAATGTAGATGTTAAAATTATCTTCAAATAATGTATCAGTACTTTTTTTCCTACGAGGCACCGTTTCTGAGATAAAACGCTTCAAATGTTCTAAAAGTAGTTACTAAGAGGCTAGCCTCAAATTCACCTTAGAAGCCGCAATAGATAAACATCGATGTGAATAACGCGCTAGACAAGGAAGCGCGTGAGGCAAGCCTCACCGTTTACGCCTTGAAGAGGAAGTGAGATGAATGTACAAAAATCGGACCTTAACGCCTGTAACGTGTAACGTTACGGTCCGATTTTTGTGCATTCATCGTAACGTTTGTAACGTGTTATATTACAGACGTCTGTACCCGGCTTGAGATTGAGCTCGTATATTATGGAAGACGAGTGCAGTAAAAATTGATACAGAAGAACATAATGGTATGATGAAATTGATTAATAAAATATTGGATTTATTTGCATGATATTTGTGATTTCCGTAATTTATTTGGTGAGGCACTGCCTCACCTGCCTCATAGGACAAGCCGCCACTGCAACCGACAGCTCAAACTTTTGTGAACGGACTATAGTTAGTAATCCCAATTTCTTGAATATACCTCTACATGATTGATCATACCTTATGTTATTCAGTATTCTAATTGCTTTTTCCTGTTGTACAAATAGAGGCTTTATGTTTCCGGATCCATAGAAGATTATGGTAAATCTCAGTTTGCCTTCTATTGTTGCGTGATACGCCATTTTCAAGTTGCGTTGACAAATGTATTTCGATGTTATTGTAAACACATAAATTGCTGTCTGAATTTTTGTACAAAGATTTGTAATATGTTCCTTCAGTCCAGATGACTAGGTATCTATGTGAACTCCTAAAAACTTTGTTTGCTCAATGGTCCACAAGTTGGTATTTATTTTGTGGTATGGAATTAAGTTCTTCGATACCTGTTCTACTTGGAAAGAATAGAACGATTTCGGTTTCTCTTTATTCAAAAGGAGGTTGTTACTTTTGAACCATTCATCTGTTTCTTCCATTTTACTTTCACATATGTTCCTCAAAACTGGATATAAATCTTCTATAATAAGTAGGTTGGTGTCGTCTGCATAGTTAATTGTTGTTATTTTATTATTTTCACTTTCATCGCTTACTGTGATATATTATAAAAATATTGGTCCAGCAATGCTTCCTTGTGGAATACCCCAAAGCAGTTCCTCCATATTTGATCTTATAATTCCTTACTCCATTTCCATTTCCACCATCTGTGTTCTCATTGTGAAATATGACCTCATCCACTGCAACGCAGATCCTCTGATTCCATATCTTTCCAGTTTCCCCAATAGTTTTTCACTGCCCAAGCAGTCATATGCCTTGGTTAGGTCAAGGAATATTCCCATAGCTAGGTCTCCACTTTCAAATGCTTCAACTATTTTATTAATTAATTTGTACACTGCTGTCTTTGTAGATTTTCCTTTGTATAACCATGCTGATTATCACTGAGTATTTCATTTCTCAATAAGAACTCCATTAATTGACTACAGTATATCATCTCAAATATCTTGGAGAAACTTGGCAGGATACTTATGGGCCTATAGTTATTAAAGTAATTTATATCGCCCTTTTTATGTATTAGTTTCACAATTGCAATCTTTAATTTCAGGGAAAATACCATGTTTGAGGGAGTTATTAATGATATGACTCAAAGGTTCAATTAATTCTTCTGCTGTTTGCTTAATTATGTGATTTGATGTTTCGTCATATCCACTGGACTAGAGTGTTTATTCTTTAAAGATTTTATAACCTCTTTGATTTCTGATGGGCAAATTTTCTTCAAACGGATGGATTCATCTAATTTTTCAATTTTTTCATCATTATTAGTGTTCATGATGCTTTCTGTTGAAATTATACCTGCCTTCATGAAGTGATTATTCATTTCATTTGCAATATTTTGTGGATCTCCATCTACTTCAATTTTTCTCTGCTTCACATTTTTGAAGGAGTTCAGCAATGTCCACACAGTTTTGCATTTATTGTCAGAATTTTCAATAAGCTTTTCATATTTTTTCATCTTGTGTTGCTTTAGTAATTTGTCATACTGGATTTTGGTTTCACGGTATTTATCTTTGAACGATTTTTCATATGTGCTTATGACTAACAGTAGGTATGTCTAATTTGTTCTTCATTTCCTTTATTTCCATGTCTGGTATTATTGATTTTGGTTTCCTGCGCACCATTATCTTTTTTAGTGGAAAAGCTTCATTGAAGTCAAGTTTTTTCTCGTTTTACAGTAGTTTTTGTATATCTATTAAGTTAAGAGTTTGTTTGAATTATCATGCCAGACAAATATATTGAAATACCATCTTCATGTAGGTATTTTAAACCCCCATTCACCTAGTCAAGGAATGCCTTGGCATTGCGAGCCTGAGGAAGGAATGCCTTGGACGAGAAACTTGCAAGAGTGAGGAACTAGCCTCGTTGAAGCCTTCACAGTTATTAGATTTCATTAGATCTCTGGAACTGTAAGGCGAGCTGTGAAGGCTTTTGGCCAGAACAGCTCTGTAAGGGGGCACAATAGACCTTAAGGTCGCAGTGAACTGTAACCCCTCTTTAAACTATCAACTATCAAGTATTTTAAAAGAGAATCAATGTATACGGGGTGTCTATTTTAAAAGTGGACAAACTTCGAGGGGTAATTATACAAGTGATTTGCAACCAAAAATGTAATATAACGCATGGTCGAAATATTGACGGTTATTCTTCAATTCAACATTTCTTGATTTCACGAAAAATTTCAAGTTTTTTTCTCTAGAAAGATATTCATTCAGTTTTCCTTGTAGTCTCATCAAATTTGACCTTATATTCGAAAAAGGCAATAAATTTGCTACAAAATGAGAGAGTCTATGTGCAGAAAAAACTCTTATTGCTGGCATGGTAAGGTGAAGAATATCACGATTCTGAAGTTAACAAAATCAGTTCTATTTTTCCAATGGTTTTTTCGTAAGTAATATCATAAGGGCATCTAATTTTTCCGAAAAGTTTGCACCTGCACGAATGCTTTTTGTCAAAAAATATTACTTTGCAATGTGTTTTTTCGATTTTTTTCACAGGAAAAATTAGATGCTCGAATGGTGTTTGACAAGACTATTTCCTGAATGACAACAACTGTCAAGTTTTGCCGCGGGTAAACGCGAATAAACTGCTGACAGGTCCTGCCAAACAGTTTTTCCACCTAGAAACCATTTGTAATTCAAAATTGCGCGTTTCTGATTGGTGCAAATTACGACGAGGGAAATAGTCGATGAAAAATCAATAATAATGCACAAGCTTTCTTTTCAGTGAAAAATACCTCATTTAGTGTACTTTAGAATGACATATCAACTTTTGTGCAAGCTGCAAATTCTGCTCTCTTATATCATGGCTAACCTGATAACAACGAAAATGTCTAAAAATTCCCAACCTAAAATTGCTCTATTTCGAAGCTCTTCGTGAAAGTATTTCAATGTAGTTTTATGAATATATCAATTCACCTTTAATCGAAATAATAACGATGAAACGAACCTCCTTCTTCAATAGATCTGACACATCATTTGACATACATTTTTTTGATGAGATCCTTCCGAGTCTGAAAGCGAATTAGATATACTGTCTCTTTCAAAGTATTCTAGACATACAAATCCAAAGGCGTAAGATCGGGGCTCTTCGGTGGCCATCTGACCGTATCTTCCATTCCACTGTATCGCAACCTATTCATTAAATAGATCTTGACATTACGACTATTATGTACTGGGCAGCCATTCATTTGAAACTAAATATTTTATCTGTTAGACAGGTGCATTTCATCGAATATGTCTGTCAAGTTGGTCTGGATTAATCTGACGGATTCTTCAGCATCAAAGTGATAGGTGAGTATAACTGTTCCGAAAAGTTCTCCTCTCATGACTGACAACCTCATGTTAACTCAAATTGGAAATGAGAAACAATAGTCACATGAGGGTTTTTTCTTTGCCATACGTGGTTGTTTAATAAATTAATCACACCTGATTTCGTGAAAGTCGCCACATCACTCTTCAATATGCCATAGTCCCCACTCTCCTGAATTATTCTGTTACCAACTACAAAATGTAAGTCTGGTCTCAGATAACAGATGAATTGATGATTTCCATAAAATTACACTAAGATTCGATCACGAAGAGCTTCGAAATAGAGCAAACTTAGGTTCGGAATTTTTAGACTTTTTCGTTGTTATCATGTTAGCCATAATATTATAACGGAGAATGAGCAGCTAACACAAAAGTTGATATGTCATTCGAAAGTACACTGAATGAGGTATTTATTTCTGAAAAGAAAGCGTGTGCATAATTATTAATATTTAATCGAAAAAACGATTAAAAAAATAGGACTGATTTTGTTATCTTCAGAATCGTGATATCCTAACCTCCCTGCAATAAGAATTTTTTCTGCACACAGACTCTCTCATCTTGTAGCAAATTTATTACCCTTTCCGAATATGTGGTCAAATTTGATGAGAATACAAGGAAAACTGAATAGTGATCTTTTTAGAGAGAAAACTTGAAATTTTTCGTGAAATCAAGAAATGTTAAATAGAAGAATGACCGTCAACATTTCGACCATTTGTTATATGACATTTTTTGTTGAAAATCACTCGTATAATCACCTCTCGAAGTTTGTCCACTTTTAAAGTAGACACCCTGTTTACATTGATTCTCTTTAAAATACTTATATGAAGATGGTATTTCAATATATCTGTCTGGCTTGATAATTCAAACAAACTCTTAACTTAATAAATATACAAAAACAACTGTAAAACGAGAAAAAAATTGACACAAGTGAGTTCTAGAATAAGGAACATAATTAAGTAAAGGCCAACAAAATTTAACAAAACAACAAATTTGAAAAAGATCACACAGTTCTTTCACTTCTCCATCTGTCGAGTCCATTTTTGACCAGTTCTGCCTTAACAATATATCCAGTTTTCTAAGCGGGATACAGGATGTTAAACGTCATTTTTGAGACAGATTCTAATAAGTGCAGTCAGTTATGTATAACACTTAATTTAACGGTTTTGGTCGAATATCAGTACTTTTGGGTCCTCTATTCGAAAAAGTTGATGAACTCCGAAAAAAAATTAAAAATAAATGGCGGAACACCTGCAATGTTCCTGATTTTTTTATCGGTTGTCAAATTGAATTTTATTTTCTGAATGAACACAATTTTCAAAGAATTTAACATTAGTAACTATGTTTTTCAATTGGACATTTGGCTTTTATACTTTTGGACATTGTTCTATTAAATGACTCTATATAATCTTCATGATGTACCTATATCCACTGCCATATTATTTAATATGGAGCCGTTTATATCTGAATTTACCTTCTCTATGTCACATTTGTTTTGATTATATATCTACAGGTATAACTGATTCCTCAACCACATCACCTCCCAGATCTATCCTCAGCGACAAACCCAAATGATCCGATCCAATGTCTGGGGTCAAAGTTGTCCCACAGGTATTTATGCTTTAGATTTTTTGAGTACAATATCAAATCATGTGTGCTATCATCGAAAGGTCGGAGCTGTGTCAGCCTTAGTAAATAGTCCACTCTGTAGAAATGTGTTGATTTGTTTTTGTTTACTAGGGTTTGGATGTATATAAACCAGAGAAATGTGTTACTTGTCATTTTTGAACGGAATGGTAAAATGGTGGGCTTCATTCAGCCTGTTGTTCACATGTACACTGAAGGTGGATTGGCTTAACCCATTTTTAGTTTTGGGTGACACATAGCGATACCATCTCCTATTAATATTAATTGTATCAACATATTTTAAATGTTTTAACTTTGACGCACCTTGCATTGGATTGAAAGTTAATTTAATTTATTTGTGATTTCTTTATGAGCAAATAAAGTCTATTCTTTTCTATTCTATTGTGTGCATTTGATAGTCACCAACTTTTTTTATGATATCCCAATTACATGTTCATCTTTGATATTTGCTTCCACAAACATGACACAGTGAATATCATTAGTTTCAATGTAATATGTAATTATTCATTATATGACGTTTTGTGAAATGACTTTTTACAATGTTAATAATAATAATAATTTATTCGTGTTATGAATACAATTAATTTTACACATCGTCAAAAATCAGAATTAAATTCTCAGATACTCCTCAGTGCTATGCTATACACCGCGGCATCCACTATAATAGTTGTTTTCTGACTGTCCTCCTGAATTTGTGAAGTGGTAATTGTCTGATTCCCATTGGAAGCCTATTGAACAGTTTAATGGCCATGTATTCCCTTAGACGAAGGAAGGAGGAGACGCGGCATGTCATTCATAAATTCAGGAAAAGTTGAAGCCAACATCTAAAACTATTTCCCATGAGTAGAACAAGGACAGCTTGATATAGCTGTCCTTGTTCCGGTACGGACTCGGCAACAATGCAGAGACTTCGAACGCGTAAATCGAACAACTTCCAGTGGCGTGGAGTTACCGTTGTCGATAGATTTGAAATTAATATTTTATACCAATATAAGCTTTCCTCTTGGATTAATTAAATCAAATGAGGAATCGTTGGAACAAAAAATGTTAACCTCTTGAGTATTTTTTCATTTTAAAATAACTTCTTACATATATTCACAATGGTATAAAACCATAATACATTTATTTGTTTCTCATTTGTAAACGTCAGATTCCAAAAACACAATATTAATCAAGGAAGTTTATTTTTTCAAGTCACTAACTTGTAAAATTGACAGTTAACTTGTAAAACTTTTACAAGTTAGTAGTATTATTTACATTGAAAGTTGTCAAGTACTTGCTTCTAATTTAATTTATTCTTCTAATCTCAGAGTTCCTGGAACAAATGTATTTCTCAATAAACGTTCTCAAACTAATCAAAAACGATATTCGTACCTTGTTATATTCGTATCTATTCGCTCTCCTTTTCACGTACTTGCTTCTAATTTCATTTATCCTTCTAATTTCATCGTTCCTGGAACGAATATTTTTAGTAATAAATGTTATAAAAGTATTAAAAAACGATATGCATACCTTGTTTCATTTGGATCTGGCCTTTTTCGTCAGAAATCAGCAAATATTCTTGAAGGACTTCCCTCTCGTAAAGCCACTGACAGTTGTCATAATTTTCCGATGTCATAAATAATCATAAATAGCTTACGACATTTGCGACAAATTATTGAGATTTTTTTGAAATTTTTCCCACCTTTTTACAAATGAGAAACAAATAAAATATAAAACAATACACGCAAGGTAACGGGTTTTACTGGCTCAAGGAGGTAACTGACTCGCCTGCGGCTCGTCAATTATATCCTCCATTCGCCAGTAAAAACCCTCTTACCTTGCTAGTAATGTTATATACTATTCCTTTGTAATATGGTATAGATCCGTAAACCAACAGAGCGCTCGTTCTACTTAAACGAGTGCTATATCGTTTTGCCTAAATGTCTGTAATTTTCGAACTTTGAGCCGAAAACGGTTTCAAACGATAGGGTTCGACTACCTGATGAAGAATTCGTGGTCAAATTAATTACAGTTGCACGATAACTTGCAAATGAATTATCCTAGAGAGTTCTGTACCCAAATGCTTCGGATAAGTACGTTAACCAGCCAAACCGTACAGGGTGTTCCATAAAATATGGCCATTCAAAATTTTTGTTCCTTGATATCTTAGACAAAATTGTAAACAGAACCATAGAAAATTCAATTGGAATATTGAAAAGAAGGAATTTCATATTTCCATTATAAGATATCCGATTCGGGTGAAATTTATTTTGTGAATGAAGATTAATATACTGAATATTCATGCAAAATTTCAAGAAGATCGGATCATCTGAACTATAAAATATTCTATTGGAGTATCGAAAAAAAGAATCTCTATATTTTCATTACAAGTTAGCGGTGTGAAAATCATTTTGTGTATAAATATTGATATGTATGTAGGTATTTCAATTGCTATTCCAGTATTTCTGAACGATTTGATGTTAATAAATCTGATCACTGGCGCAGCCAGGGGGGGGGGCTTTGGGGCTACAGCACCCCCCCCCAAAGATTAATTTCTTCGTTATTTCTTTCTTCTTTATTTTTTTGCAACTTTTGTTATTCTACTGTATCATCAAAAATTTTTCAGTTCAGTCCCCCCAAAATAAAATCCTGGCTGCGCCACTGAATCTGATATCTTAGGAAACTTGACAACGTTGTGCATATTTTGGCGTAATTACCAATCCGTAGTAATACAGTCGTCCAAATAAGTTCTGAAGGTAGGAATCTTGGCTTCAGTATTTATCATTGCATACCACGTCTCCTCCTTCCTTTGTCTAATAAGTGTATTCCGGTCTTTTTTGGCTTTTTGTTAGTCTGCAATGGGCGGCCGGCAAGTCACTTCTACCCCTTGTAAGGTGATCATGAATGTCTCCGTGACAGAGAAAAATCTTCTTAATATGAATCAGGCTGTTTAGTATGAAACCGAGCGAAATGTAAGTATCTCAAGTCCACGAAAACTCTCTCGTCTGTCATCACGGCAACCCAGTCCTGCAATTATCCTGATTGCTTTGCGTTGTAGGGCAAATACTCTATTTGATGTTGCCGCTTCACCCCATGCCATAATCCCATATGACATTACAGAATGAAACAGAGCATGATATGCAGTCAGTAAGATCTTGATTGAGACGCACTGTGAGAGACCTCTCAAGAGAAACACTGTACTTCTCAGCTTGCCACACACCTCCTCAATGTGGTAATCGGTAATAGGGATATTGGACGGTAGTTTCTAATGTCATTCCTGTCCCTCCCCCTTCTTGAAAATAGGTACCACTACAGCTTTTTTCATGGACACTGGAAAGCGTTTTTCTCTAAAGCACTGGTTGATCAGTTTAGTAAGCGGGCTTATAATAATTAAGTTCTTAATAGTTTTTATCAACTGAGCTGAGAAGCCATAAATATCAGTATTGTTCTTGATTTTTAATCCATCTATGGTGTCTCTAACCTCATTAAATGTTACCTCCTCAAGTTTTTCTGCGGTAGCTGTTGATTGCAGAAGTTGATAAAGGGGTTTGTACTCGAGGTAGGTATTTCCCTGACAAGGTTCTTTGCAATGCTACTGAAAAAGTCGTTGAATTTATCGGGATCAATCTTCACATTCCATATACTTCTTATTGGGTTCTTGGCCGTTTCGATTAGCTTGTCATTAGAAAGAATTCTTTGACTTTTTAAGGCTTGCCGATATTTGGATCTGAATTTCTTGTAGATGGCTCTGTTGTTAGGAGTGTTATGTTGTTTACAAACTTCTTGAAGAAACTGTAATTTATCTCTATTTTTTCAGGGATTCATTGAACCAACTCACTTTGTCAGGCTTATTTGATTTCACGTGGTATTTTTTTTAGGAAAAGCAGCAAGAAATGCTTCATTCAAATGTCTAATCAGTGTTTAAATTGTTCATCAATATTCAAGTCATCACAGCTCACAAAATCCCATTGGTATGATTCTACTATGTTATAGAAATTGTTTAGGCCTTGTTTTGTGATAGGTCTGAATTTATTCACTTGGGTGTTAGCTGGCACTTCACCTTCTTCAATAGAGAATTCCATATTCTGCCCAATATGATCTGATATTCCTAAGTCAATTTGTTCCACAGCGCAGCATCGAAATTAACAAAGATATTGTCTAGGCAGGCGTCGTTTCTTGTTGGGGAGGTAATCCTCTGGATGAGGCCGAAAGTACCAAGCAGGTCACATAGTTCTTTGGTGTGGTAACTGTCGGAGTTGAAGGGGACATTGAAGTCACCAGTTAGTACAATCTTCCTGTGGCTTCCCAACTTTATTAGGACTTGATTCAAGTTATCCAGGAATGTCTCAAAGTTGCCGGAGGGTGATCTATAAAGGGTTATAATATAAATATTAATGGGTTTCAGAAGGATGCAAGAAAGTTCAATACACTTTTCGATATTCAGTTCTACACAATTTACAACCTCACAATTCAGTTTATTGTGGACAAGAATCATACTTCCACCACCTTTAGACTTTACACGAGAGGTATGGGCACCTATCATGTACTTGCTCATATTAAAGGCTTTTATCTCATTCTCATACTTATCAAGCCAATGTTCGGATATCGCTACTATGTCATATTGTTTGTCCTCCAGCACAGCTTCTAATTCAGGTACATACTTTATTTCTGATGGATCTAACATTGTTATGGAGTAAACTCAGCCCATGGTTCTTATGTTTGGCTGTGATTTTATCTGCTTTAGAGTTTTCAGCTTGCTCAGTTTTTGTTGTGCCTAAGGAAGAATCCGCGAAAGGAAAATTCTCTAACTAGTACACCCACTGGCCAAAATTCTGGGGCGCACATTTTATCGAAAAGTTCTTTTGATGCAACACCGACGCTAAAAGCCGAATTTGTACCCTTCGTGTCTAATTTTCGCACTTTTATTCCGTCTCTTGCGTCCATTTTCTCCAAGTAGCTTACGATATCCTCTTCCTTAACATTTCCCGCTATCTTTCCTACATACATCTATTTTTTCCTTAATGCACCCACGATTTCGGAGTTATTATTAGATCCAGTGCATATGATTTTTTCTCTTGCTTTATTTGGTAATTTTCGTTTTTTAACTGTTTCCCAACCAGTATTCATTTGTTCTGGTTTTGAAATGTCCTTATTTTTGTTTATCTCTATGTTTGTTTTGTTTATTTTATAGTTGTCATTTGGAATCTCGGTTAAATCTGAGGTAGATGTTGATGGTAACATATTTTTTGGTTGATCATGAGGTATTTTGTTTCTGGAGATTGGAGAATTATTTCTCGTAGTAGAATTTAAACCATTGTTTACTTTTGATGAATACATTAGCTTGTCACTGTCACGTTGACAATTTTGAGATTTGTGTTCGTTTTTCTGCACCATAGAAGTTGACTCGATCAAAGACGTTTTCCGACATGAGAAATGAGAAGGTTGACTGTGCTCCTTATGGGTTTTTTTTTTGTTGTTCCTCGTTTTTTTGGCAAAATTCCAAATTTCTAATTTTTTCCATCAATAATTCGTTGTTTTGAATCAATATAGAATTTTTACTCTGGGTTTCGCTAAGTAGGGATTCAAGATACTGTACTCGCATTTGGAAAATTTGCAATAGCACTTTGGGATCTTCAGATATTTCTTCAGAAAGTTCTCTCTCGTGAATGCACAGCGTGGATTTCTTCGTTGCCGCTTGCGTAAGACAAGATCGATGGAAAATATCTTTACACTTTATGCACTTAACGAATTCAATCACTTTTTTGTTACAATGGGCACATATTGCCTTAGTTTCCTTAAATTTAGTAGAAATACTAGAACTTTTTGAGCGGAGCTCATCCGACGCGTCATCTTCTTCGTTCGCCATCTTGTTTGATGATGTTGTATAATATATTAATTTCTGAATTGAACTTGCCTGCCATTACTAGTTGGTTCGATATGGGATGGTTCTTCTAGGCATTCCAGGTCAAACATAAATATGTAGACATTGTTTCCAGAAAATACGGCAGTTGTATCTATGTCGTATCGGTTGATGAACCTTTTTTTCAGTTTCTTCATTAGCTCTTCTTCATCAACAGTTTGTGGTTTATTAAGTTTGTGTATTCTGTTCTGTTTTTGTTCAAATTTTTCTATCTCTCTTGTTTTTTTGTTGGATGGTTTTATCTGCGCGTTCGGGATTCCTCCCAACGGTTTCTTTGGATGTTAAGGGCATTTCAGGGAACAAGCTGCATGTCCTTCAATCACGCAAGAGGTGCATTTGGGTGGAAGCTGACTCCTACTATTGAGTATACATCTATGTTTAAACTCAATGTTCTTACATTGTGAGGTTTTATGTGAACGAAGGCATTTGGTGCATTTCGGCATACTGTCACATTTCTCAGTAGTGTGGTTAAAACTAAAACACACTGTACAGGAGTGTGTTGCGGTGGTATTTATATAGAACATAGTGTCCATTTTTGTGAAAGAGGACCGCGTTTAGAAGTTTTCCTAAGGTGTTAACTTCACCCGTGATTACTCTTATCAATCCGGTTGGGTTGTTAGTTGCTCTTGTTATTATTCTTTCACAATATCTATTCTGCAGGTTCAATACTTTTAGATGATTGCTGATATCTTCATCTTTCAGGTATATATTTTTCTACATTTGCGATGTCTACTGAGTACCTAAGTTTGTGGCTGCTCTGATTTTTCTCTGGTATAATTCTAGGAAATTGTTTCTTTATAATTAATGATTTTTCCTTCTGTTTTCAGTTCTTCTAATGCCTTTTGTAAATTATTTTTGTTGTTGTTAGATTTCAGTAAGAATCCCAATTTTGTTTGGAAAATTATGTCCTTACTGTTGGGAAATTTTGAATTCCACAAATTAGCCATTTGGATTCGGTCTTTAACTATGGAGTCGCCAACATTTTGTAGAACAATTGATCAAACTGTGTGTTCTTACGATTACGATTTATCCGATGTCACCCGAATGTCCATAGGTGTTCGTCCTATCAATTCATGAGTAGAATTCCATGAATAGGTTCATGAAAGGGAAGGTCGATTGTTTTTCATGATATAATCTCCAATAAGTGAATTTCTTGAATGAAATTGATCAAACGACACAACTATAGATTTATCAACTAATATACTTTTGGGATTTGCGCAATTAAATTGGCAAAGAAATTGAAATTTTGAATTCCACAAATTAGCCATTTGGATTCGGTCTTTAACTATGGAGTCGCCAACATTTTGTAGAACAATTGATCAAACTGTGTGATCTTACGATTACGATTTATCCGATGTCACCCGAATGTCCATAGGTGTTCGTCCTATCAATTCATGAGTAGAATTCCATGAATAGGTTCATGAAAGGGAAGGTCGATTGTTTTTCATGATATAATCTCCAATAAGTGAATTTCTTGAATGAAATTGATCAAACGACACAACTATAGATTTATCAACTAATATACTTTTGGGATTTGCGCAATTAAATTGGCAAAGAAATTGACCGTTGATTGTTCCGACTGACTGAGCGCTTGAATCAAGATGAAACGTTGAGAAAATATATAATACTTGAAATTTGCTGTCGAATGATCTGTTATTATATTCAATTTATATAGTTTCATTTTATAAAAAGATTATACGGACACGTTTTTGACGCTTCTATATTTTTTGATACAACTGTCAATCAATATTATTTTATAAAATCAATATATCCTATCTTAGGTGACTATTATTTTAAATGAATTTGATAATTAAACATCTTAACATTCTCCCCTAATTATCAATTCATAATAATGGTACAAGTAACTGTTCCATAATTCCTCGGAATTTATTAACCAGCAATGGTTTCGTGAAAATATCAGCCAATTGATCATTTGTTGGACTATATTCTATGTCTATTATTCCTCACTCGAACTTTCGCAAATGAATAAATATTTGACATCAACATGTTTAGTTCGACCACTGAAATTTCCATTTTTTATGAGACTAATTGTGCTTGTATTATTATCAATCATCAATTTTGTCTGTATAAATATTCCCATTTCCTCCAAAATTGCTCTAATGTGAAGTCCTTGTTTAGCACCTTCATTAGCTGCAATAAACTCCGATTCGGTCGAAGATAAACTTACTGTAGGTTGCTTCTTTGATATCCAATGTATTATTGTATTGCCCAACATACAGGCCACACCAGTTGTGCTATGCCTAGTTTTAATGTCCTCTGCAAAATCACTATCTGTATAAATACATAGTTCTGATATCTCTGCACTTTTAGGAAAGAATAATCCATAATGACATGTCTTTTTCAGATATCTTAATGTACTTTTTACATTAACTATGTCATTATCTGTTGGACTCTCCATAGTCCTTGATTCATATCCAACAGAAAAATTTATATCTGCAGATATAAGTTGGTCTTCCATGGTCTTGTTTTTGTTGCAAGATATAATAATCTCCCTATTATTTCTCGATAAGGGTATGAACGTGTCAATTCCTTCGGATCATCTCCTTTTGTATTCACAATTGCAATAGGTGTATCTACTGTTCTACAATTTTCCATTCCATATTTTTTCAATAAATTTTTGCAGTATTCAGATTGATCCAAATATATTGCATCAGATTTTTGTGTAATATTCATTCCTAAAAATTCATTTCTTGTCTTATTAAGTTTTATCTTGAATTTTTCTTGGGCTTTAGACAGTGTTATGTCAAAAGACTTTCTATCTTTTCCGAAAACAATTCCATCATCAACGTAAATAGCAACATAAACTGTATTTTCTACATTCTTGTATACACATGGATCTTTCTTCAATGATTTCAAACCACAACTTTCCAAAGCTTTATCCAAAGTAATGTTCCACATTTTTGATGATTGTTTTAATCCATATAGACTCTCATTCAATTTACATACATATCCCTTATTCTGTACATAACCTTCAGGTACCTATTTCCATGTATATATCTTCTTCTAATTGACTGTTTAAAAATGCGGTTTAAACATCAAACGTTTCAAATATAAACCCCTTTGCAGATGCTACAGTGAATAATATTCGAAGACTTGTCATACCAACCACGGGACTATATGTTTGTTGATAATAATCAATTCCATTTATCTGTTGAAATCCCCTCACTACCAGTCTAGCTTTGTATGTTCCATTTTCTTTCTTAACCAAAACCCATTTTGTAGTTAGTAACTTTCGACCATTTGCTTCATATTCCTTCACAAATTTCCATGTTATTGTCTTTCAATGATTTCTTCTCTTGAGTAATTGCTCTTATCCATTGCTCTTTTTCTTCTGACTGGATTGCTTCTTGGTAGGTTATCATCGCCTTACCATCTTCATCTATATAAGATAAATCTAACTCATATTCATCCAGATATCTTGGTCGCCGCAACTCGTTCCGATTTCTCAGATTTATTTGCTCATCCAATTGTTCTTCATTATCGATTTCATCTTCTGAATTGGTCGAGTCTTCTGGTATTTCATTATGTATTATGAAAATCTCTTCCAACTAGGTCTTGATGTTCACTGTTATCTTCGTTGTTATCATTTAAATCTCCTTCTATTTATTCTTCTCCACTTTCCTTTTAATCATTGTTTAGTGAATAATTTCCTTCATTTTCTTTCTGGACCTTTTCTTTGTTTTCAAATAAATCCTCAAAGAATCTTGCATCTCGTGACCTGATTATCTTTCTCTTCGATTCATCCCATAGACGATATCCATTTGTCCCATATCCTACAAATGAATATTTTTGTGATCTCGGCTCAAATTTTCGTAAATGAGTTACAATCTTAGCATATTATGCAACACATCCAAATGTATGAATTTTGCTTAGGTCTGGTTTTGGCCTGTACACTTTTCAATAGGAGTAACATCTAAAATTGATGTAGGTGTTCTAATGTTTAAATAAGTGGCTGTTCTTAATGCTTCTCCCCACATTTCGGTTTTCATATTTGATTCAAATAATAATGCTCTTGTCCTCTCTTCTAAAATTAGATTCATTCTTTCGGCTTTTCCATTCAATTGACTACTGTAAGGACAGTAGTTGGCATCTAAAATTATCCCCTTCGATTTTGCACATTTTAGTAAAGGTAGATATGTATTCTGTTCCTCCATCACATTTTATTTTAAAAACCTTCATTTGCTTCTCATTTTCGACTTTGGCTATATAGTTTTTAACAATTTCAGCAACTTCACTTTTATTTTCAAAAAGATATACCTCTGTGTAATGGGTGTAGTCATCAATGAAATAAGTGATGAAATATTTTTGTCCATCATGCGTTGGTGAATTAGGACCACAATGACCACATACATCTGTATGTATAATTTTGAGTGTCCTTTTAGCTTTAGGTAAATGCCCAGAAAAAGGATCTCTTGTATGTTTTGCTTGAATAGGGGAAGGAGGGGCAAGATGACGACAGTGAGCTAAAAACACTCATAAAACGATTATTTGCTCATTTTACGGTGTGAAAAAAACTATTTTGTCATTTACTATTATTGAGTTTTCAATAAGAAATTTGTATAACTTGCGATGTTACTATTTGGAGTGAGAAATTTGAAGTTTATCTGCTTATACGTCATATTCGTCATCTTACCCGACGTGGAGGGTAAGTTGACGAATTGTGGAGAGTAACATCACGAGATACGTATTCTAAAAAATATACAGGGTGTCTGGTGAGGAATGGGACAACGTTTAGGTGGTGATGAGGGATGTCTCAAGGAGTGAGAAAATGCCATTTGAAATCATCTGAGGTACATGGTTTCCTGATATACAGGGGTTTTAGAAAAAATTAGGAAATTTCAAATGACCATAATTCAGGAAATATGAAAGCTAATCCGATAATTTTTCGTATGAACAATGATAGAGTGAGTACAAACCTGTTTGAACGAAAAATTCGAAATAAAATCAGATCCGGACTCAGAAACTTCAGTTTTTCTGAAATTAGGTAAAACCAACACCCTGTATGCGGTTTTCAATTTTTTTGACCTCAGATTCTGAGAGAGCAGAAAAAATACTTTTGAACTCAACTGTCATCCCGAATGGCACAAATTTTCCCTCCTTTCTATGACCCTTCGAATGTCAATCTTCCGATTTTCGCTCCTTACATATTATTTTCTCGACATTTCAAATGACCATAATTCAGGAAATATGAAAGCTAATCCGATGATTTTTCGTATGAACAATGATAGAGTGAGTACGAATCTGTTTTAACGAAAAATTTGAAATTAAATCAGATCCGGACTCAGAAATTTTTGTTTTTCTGAAATTAGGTAAAAACAACACCCTGTATGCGGTTTTCAATTTTTTTGACCTCAGATTCTGAGAGAGCAGGAAAAATACTTTCGAACTCAACTGTCATCCCGAATGGCACAAATTTTCCCTGCTTTCTATGACCCTTCGAATGTCAATCTTCCGATTTTCGCTGTCGTACAAAGACAATAACAGAGACGTTTCAGTGTTAATGTGTGGTGCGCAGTTTATGATAATAATTTAATAGGTCCTCATTTTTTCGAAGAAGGACTCACCGGAGAATTCATAGAGATTTCCTCATGAATGTTCTTCCTAATTTATAGGGAATATTAATCAAAGAGGACTTATCTTCCAGCATGATGGAGCACCCCCACATTTCTCAATTTTAGTGTGAAATCATTTGAACGAGGTCTATCCAAATAGATGGATAGGTCGTGGTGGTCCAAGAGCATAGCCACCTCGTTCCACGACATGACACCGTTAGATTATTTCCTTTGGGGACACCTCAAAACTATGGTGTACGAGCGAGAAATAAATACAAGGGAACAATTAATTCAGCGAATAATAGACGCATGTGACGAAATACGAAACAACCCGTATGTGATAAGGAAAGCAGTTTTGAACTTAATGAAAAGAGCAGATAAATGTGTAGAAGTTGGTGGTTTTTATTTTGAACAATATTTGAAGAATTAATCATTAATTTTCCAAATGTTAACTGTTTTTCGCATTTTTGATCATTTTTTATGGAAATTTTGATTCGTTTATGATCTTCTTTTTACTAATAAGTAACTATCTGAGATCTCATGTTTCTGAAATGTCGAGAAAAAAATATGTAAGGAGCGAAAATCGAAAGTATTGACATTCGAAGGGTCATAGAAAGCAGGGAAAATTTGTGCCATTCGGGATGACAGTTGAGTTCGAAAGTATTTTTCTGCTCTCTCAGAATCTGAAGTCAGAAAAATTGAAAAACGCATACAGGGTGTTGTTTTTACCTAATTTCAGAAAAACTGAAATTTCTGAGTCCGGATCTGATTTTATTTCGAATTTTTCGTTAAAACAGATTCGTACTCACTCTATCATTGTCCATACGAAAAATCATCGGATTAGCTCTCATATTTCCTGAATTTTGGTCATTTGAAATGTCGAGCAAATAGTATGTAAGGAGCGAAAATCGGAAGATTGACATTCGAAGGGTCATAGAAAGGAGGGAAAATTTGTGCCATTCGGGATGATAGTTGAGTTCGAAAGTATTTTTCCTGTTCTCTCTGAATCTGAAGTCAAAAAATTGAAAACCGCATACAGGGTGTTGTTTTTACCTTATTTCAGAAAAACTGAAATTTCTGAGTCCGGATCTGATTTTATTTCGAATTTTTCGTTCAAACAGATTCGTACTCACTCTATCATTGTTCATACGAAAAATCATCGGATTAGCTCTCATATTTCCTGAATTATGGTCATTTGAAATTTCCTAATTTTTTCTAAAACCCCCTGTATATCAGGAACCATGTACCTCAGATGATTGCAAATGGCATTTTCTCACTCCTTGAGACATCCCTCATCACCACCTAAACGTTGTCCCATTCCTCACCAGACACCCTGTATAGGTAGCTATATGAAAAAAATTACAATTAAGGTAAAATAAATTCATTCTAGGATTTTTTTTTATTTTCGCCTCTTTAGTGTCCATTCCTTGGCACCTTTTACATTTGCTAAAGCAAAATCATATTTCATCTTTTTCCACGTTCACTGCAGATAATGCAGTCTCTTCCATCATCGGCATCATTTTCATAGTCAGCCTATTGTAGATCTATTGAGGAGTCAGAAGAACCGTTGAACTTTATGTTTCTTCTTTTTTGTCAGCTGCTCTATTGAATAAAAACTTGTTATAGATAAAGAATTTTCTGTTACCGTTATAATAAAATAGTTCTTCCACTAATAGTGTAGATATCAGGTATAACAAAAATATAGATGTTTATAACAATAGTTTCTTGTAACATGAACAATAAATTCTGTTACGTTAATAAAAATATACTGCTGAGCAAATCGAAATATAATTATTTCAGCAACACTGCTTTGTGTACAATGGATAGTGTGACTGTTAAATATACGATTCATACTCTTCAGGCAACATCAGTAAGTCTGTTTATGCCGATAAAGGGTTTCATTATATTGCTAGAATGTAATATTGATACTATAACTTTTAACTATTATCTTAATCTGATCCTCGCTAGCATATATCTCGCCCCATTCAGAATATTATTCTATTGGATTTATAGAAAACAATTATTATCAATCATTTATCAGTGAAATTATTGTGATGAACTTTTCTCTATATGCAATACTTAATACTTATTATGCACTTATTATTGTATTTGACGTTATGGGAATAGGTTTTAGAATAACAAAATTTTCCAGCTTTTATTAGAAAAGATTTTCTCAAGAAATCTGGCATCTTTAACATAACACAATTTCATACCAAGGTGTACACCAGAGGGTGTTTGTATAGAGGCCATTCATTGAAAATCGTAACTAAATTTTTGCTGTCGTCTTCAACCAAATGTTTTTCTTCAAAAAATTTGGCACTTTCTCCATAACACCTTTATGTCCTCCCATCTCTCTTCTTCTTTTATAAATTTTAACTTTTCTTTAAGTGTTTCGGCATTTTCTTCAGCTTCAAGAATCACTGTCAAATCATGAAATTTAAGTATATATTTTAAAGACAGAAAGGAAATAATATAATAGGTACCTAAAGGTGAATCTGGAGATAGTCGTCTTTTGGCTGACTGTGTCTCTATAAGTCCAATTGATTTGAGTTTTCTCAAATTATTGTAATATTTACTAATAGTTTTCCTTTGGGGGCTTTATTTTTCTGAGGAGCGAAGTAGTATTCCTACAAAAAAAATGAAACATAATCACAGAACTGATAGCGGTTGATTACGTTAATTTCTGCAGGAAATAAACATAAAATTTGGTCCGTTAAATTCTTTGCAATCGACACGGTCATTTTTTACTGTTTTGAATGAATTAGTCCACTATTTCATCAACCATTATTTGTTTTTGGGCATCTTGAAGTTCCTTCACATTTTGAGTTGATTGATAGATTACACTGGGTAATATAGGTAAACACACCACATGTGCACGAAATCAGTAGCGATTTAAATTTCTCTTGTTGTTCGCGTGTATCCGTATCGGTTCGTAGCATTCGCTTACAGAAGGACTGTTAAATCAACAGCGGATTTTGTAACACTAGCAGTCATCCTGTTGAACAATGTTTTCGGACATATTTTACTATTAACATAACGAATATTTTATCCCTGTGTCAGTTTGACACAAGTTTGTCACACGTTTTTTATCATTATTCCGAAATTCAATTCGATATTTAGAATGAAATACCACTATTTAAATCTATGGGAGATGATTACCCTTCAGTAGGGTCCTGTAGCGGTCTTAGAAGAACAGAAGATTCGAAAATCATCACTTGGAACGCCAGACCTGGTTTAAAACACCCTCCTGGCCCAAGAGCAATAATAACATATTTTGTTTCTGAATATTGAAGGTATTTATTCGAATAGTTGTTTTAAGTTACCATTTTGTAAAAACGGCGAGGCAGGGTTTTTTTCTACTGAGGTTTTTCCCTGTGCTCTGGTATCATACGACAGAATAGTATGGTACCCCGTTTTGCACCAACCTCAGCTAGGGACTTTTTTGTTTCATGTATTGTATTATTTTAGCTCTCAATTCAAAAGAATATATATATATAGGGTAGTATAACAATATAATTGTAGATAAAGATAATAATACATGTTGTGGACATCATAGTGTATCAGATATTGTATAAGTATAAATAATTTGTGTTATCTTTACAAAATTTGGGACTTTGGGGTAATGGAAGTTCAGGCTGTTTTTGATAGAATTTTTCCATTGTATTGAAAAAAATACATTGATTTTGATGGTATTATGTAGCCTCGATAGAAATGATATTGTTATCACGGTAGTTCCTGTTTTATATTACTAACAAACGTTATTCAAGGTAACATAAATGGTCTATTGTAGGTACAGCAATTTCTAGTAGTCGAAAGAGGTTTTTGTAGGATTAACAATTTTAATACATTAGACATTCAACAGAAGTGCTTCTGTTAATTATACTTAGGAAATTTTCTGAGTGTATTGTCTCAACCAACACCCGACATGTATCAACTCCTGTATCTTACTGAACTCTCGTCGTATTTTGCTGCCGATAAAAAGCATGAAGAATAGGACTATTTTTTCACGTCTGACAGAACCTGATGCTGAAAGACTTAATATTTAGGAAATATCGAGAATTCGTCATCTTACCCTATTCGTCATCTTACCCTCCTTTCCCCTACATAGGTACTTCACAATCGAATTTACCTTCTTTGAAATCAATTCCGTCAGCCATCTTTCTCAATTTCTTCAAATTATCATTACATGATCCCAACCAAAATTAGGAAATGATGATGGTCGTGTATCAAAATGAAATTTTCAAGAAATGTTCTTTGTGAGATTTGCCATCGAAAGCTATATCGGCGGAAATCTCTTGCCTAGGGGACTTGGGGGTTAAATCCACCCTTGAACCAAAATTTGTGGGAAATTTCCCGATTTTCACTTGAAGACGGTCGTGTTTCATATGAAATTTTCAAGAAATGTCCTTTGTGAGATTGTGTATACTTATGTATACCGATTTGGAAATTCACATCTGAAACATACGATATACAATGCATCAGACAGAGAATTCTTCCGTCTAGATGCACAGATGAATAGTCGAGATAATCACGTGCTGTAACTGAATGAATTCAGTTGACTTATTGCATTAACCTAGTCTTGTCTCTCTCTTATCGAAGTATGGTAGGGAACCTGAAGCTCACGTAGGTATAGAATTATTTAATTTGTCAGACTGCCCAAAATACTCGATTCAAGTATTTAGTGTTGCCTACCATACTAAATGAACAACGCGATTATACGATACGAGAGAGACAAGATTAGAATATAAGAATAAGACAACGGAATTCAGTGTGTTACAGCACGTGATTGTCTTGACTATTCATCTGTGCAACTGGACTGAAGAATTCTCTGTCTGGTGCATTGTATATCGTATGTTTCAGATGTGAATTTCCCAACCTGTATACCTACTTATACCTACTGTTCCTCTTTTTGTATTTGTACTGTAGGTATTTTGAATTTTTCTTATACCGTAAAACGGGGATACTTTGTGACAGTTTTTGAGGTTTTCACACATTTTTAAACACTTCTTGAGCAGATAAAAGGTGAAAAAAATACACAGTAAATATCTGTCCTTTCGGTACACAGTGAGAATATAATATTGTTGAAAAAATTATTTTGATATAGTCTTTGTCGAATTTGAAATTGTCACAATTTTACCCCGTATACTTCGGGGTAACATTGTGGCAATGCATTATTCGAATCAGTACACAATATAATACCCCTGCCTTTTGAGTATAAATTATTAAAAATTAAAAGAAAGTATGTGCTCATATTTTTTGGATAAAAAAAACAGGAATTAACTTCAACTTTCATTGAAAACAAAAATTAATATTCTGACCTAAACGAAAACATGTAATGGGCTCAAATAAGAGTTAATATTAAGATTGAATGAGAGTAGGCATAAAACTACACACTCACAAATTTTACAAACTGCAAAATTTTCCTGGGATTACAAAATTTCTAAGTGATCAGGCAAGCCTTGTAATGAAAATTTTTCCCTTTGTTTCTCTTTTCCTTCAAAATTTGTTTTAGTTGCCAGTAGTCAATCACGCAAAAATCCTCAACTTGTGGAAAATGGAATTCTTTATCATTCGTTGCTCTTAAAAAGCTTTTACTGCTTTTAAATTTTCTGCAGCCTTTTTTTAAATATCTTGTACTAGCTTTTTCAGCAACATGGGATTTCTGTAAGCTCTTGCTCCCAAGCGTCTCTTATGTTATGTTTGAGGCATTCTGGCAAGATTTTGGTCGCAGTCTACATGCAAAAAACTTATCATATGTAATTATTTGGAAAACGTTGTGACATGTCACAATGTTACCCCATGTTGCGAACTTTTTTTGTTTTTTTTTCGAAAAAAGATATTAAAATCAATGATTCTTGACTATGATTTCGAATATAATATGATAACTACAGGAGCAAATGAACCTACTTACGATTTTAATTGAAAATTTTTTCAGATTTGGCTGTGCAGACGAAAGTTTCCGGCTTTTGAAAAAATCGGCAGAATCGGTATGCTTTTCTCATGGCAGTCTACAAGTTACTAGAGAGGTCTACCGCTCTTATGAAGATATATTTTATTGGGCTGAGATATGTGCTGTCGCCCGGCGACAGAAAAAATGCTCTATGCGCGCGAAACTTGGAAAATATTGGGCAGTTTGTTTCGATTTGCGTATAGTCACAAAGTTACCCACTAGTCCACAAAGTATCCCCATTTACGGTAATATTGATAGATAAATTAATAAAAAGGGATTTCAAGATATGATCGAATATTTGAAATGCGTCAGGATTATTTAAGCATCTCAAATTCAGTGTTTTTTTTTCTATCAGGAATAGTAGGTACCTATGTTTATTCAATTAAATATGAATGAATTGAAATATTCGATTTTCAACATACTTATCATATAGGTATCATAAGAACTATAAAAAAGGTTTAGCACTTTTGCAAAGAATACCCTGTATCTCTGAAACTATAATAGCCTTATGGGACATTTAAACCCTCAATCCTCATTCAGTTTGAGGTCCTCTATATCTCTACACGGAAAAAAAATAATATACCTAATATACGAGATTCATATATTGACTTCCTGAATTTCATATACTCGGCGGGACAGAAGAACGCATATCTAATCTTATCTGACTGCAGTCACCTACTACAGTAATCTACTTCCATATTACTATAATGGTAAGGTCTGGAGGATCTGATGATTTGGCATATTGAGCTAGAACCATGGTATACCAATGTAGGATCCTGAGAATATAAAAATTAGACTCTAATCAGATTAACCGTATATCCACGATTTTGAGTACTAGTTAGTCCCGCTTTCGAACTCAGTACTATTGTCATATATGGTTTATATTTCAGTCATTTTAGACTTATGAAGCTGGTAATATTGTTCTATGAATCTTGTAATGTAAAACTAATAACCTTGTCATATGAGTCTAGATTTCTCGTTCATCTGGCAGATGATTTTTTCAAATCAGTTTCATCATTCTGTAAGCACATCCAAATACATATAAATGAGATCAATGTCGGCCAGATGAACAAGAAATCTAATACCATCAGAATAGATAGGTATATTAAAAAAAATAATTTAAAACGGTCATGAGAAAATTTATTGATCTTTTTAAAACAATGTGAATAAACATATCCAAATTCTAACAAAAAATATTCAATAAAAATGAATAACACTTTTGACAGTCTGTCACATATGCATAACGAAATGAAACATTGTACCTATATCTAGATATCTAGGAACACCCTGTAGAAACATTCCCCGATCCTAATAGTCCAGTAGACAGAGCAAAATTAGCGGAGTCTGCTGGAAAAAAATCAGAACTTTCAGATTCTTCGGGAATGATGTGGAATGACTGTCAATTTATCCAACTCGAGGACCCTGTGCCTACACTGAGAGAAATATTCATTTATATCTAATAAATTTTATTTATACTTAACAAATAACTGTTTCAAATATGGACTAACTTACCTGTATTAATATTCAACATATGATTCTTACAGTGCATTTCTTTAATGCTAACAAACGATTATTTCATTAAAATAATATTATTTACTGGGTATACTTATGTATTCTCCTAGTGAATAAATATTTCATAATATTCAAAAAACTTTTTGTAATTGTGATCATATATTTGTTATAACTAAAGCAACAGTATCATTATTTTTTAATAAGTCATTTTGTTATTTAACTCATTAATTTTTAATAACTAAAGTCCATTCTTTAATATTAAATTGACATTTCAAATGATGCCATATAATTGTTAACTGATTGCTATTTAATTATTGATTATTAAGATGCATATAATATGAAATAAATGACCAATAAATAAAAAAACAATTGCTCCCATATATGTATTTATTTAAGAACTCAACATTATACACAATACATGTTTGGTATATAACAAAAAAATATTATTTATTCTGTTTTGTGAACATTTATTGCAAACAGGCCATTAGATAAAGTGTTAATAAAAAATGCATAAAACACCAGCTATCAGTATGGACAATAATATAATAAATAATTACATATTATTTACCTTTCTGATTTATTTTCATTTTTGTCTTCTATTTGTTCATTCAAAATTTTGTAATTTTTTTAATGAAAAATAATCTCTTTCCAACTCGCGAAATTAATTCATTTAGTGCATCAGTCTTGCTCTCCAACAATTCAGGCAATACTTTGAGAGTGACGCCATCATCTGAAAACACGTTTTTAACTTCATCTTATTGATGAAGAATTATCTTCCAATCAAAAAACTTAGTTTTGAGTCAAGAAATTTCAGTGAATATCAAATAGTTTCTTTGTTATTAATAAATATTTTAATAGTCAATATACTATTGAAGACGCTTTTCAGAACTTTCCAATATCGATAATAATATATTATTATTATCTAGTCCTATAGTAAACATGATTGTGAATCAAATCAAAATAGCTATATCCAGAGAGACCTAGGACTTCTGGATATACTGAAGTCTAATGTACATAATCACAAACCTCTGAATCTCTCCACATATTCACCCATTCCCATTTCCATAAGTAAACTCTCCATCACTGTAAAAATACACTATTTGTTTCACCGAACACGACGCTATAGATATTACATTAAAAGCGTTAATCTTTAATATCTAGATAATATCTATAATGTAGCACTTACTTAACATTGAAACAGTCAGTCGCAGATCGCCACGCCGAGAAATGAACCGCGAAATGAAACGCATGCGCCAAACCAAGCCACAGCACCACAACAGATAACAGAATAATCTGTGAGCACCACTAGACACTTTTTTCTTGTATTTGCCAGGCGCCCTGGAACCAGACTGTCAGACGACACAGTTGTCCGACGTCATGCGTCATGTTGAACGAACTCATTCGAACCCCACCCCACCACTGTCGAATTCGTTGATTATAAACTAATTTTGAATAACAATAAAGGTATATTGGAAAAAAAAATCAAATATGTTATGGTTTAAATAATAAATTTTCGAATATTTCCAAGGAAAATGTATTTTTCATTGTTAGAATGAATTTATTAACAATCAAATGGATATATTGACTACTAAGAAATTTGTTCTACTAGATTAAACGTTGCTATAGAGAACCATTTTTTTACATTTAGCCTGTGTTTTTCGAAAGCTTTATTTACTGTGAAGAAACTTTCTTTTCAATAAACAAATCTGCCGCTAACAAATCAATATTATTCATTTTGGGCTATTATTTCTCTCAGTGTACTTGAAGGAGGGCGAAAAAAAACCAAAACTAACGGTTTTAAGCATACCAGAAATCATATTTATGTACAAAAATAATTCATTCTAAGAACGGGGGGCCGCCACCAAAGAAATATGAATCGCGAAACAAGAAACATTCTCATTCATAAAAACACCTCGAGGTTTTTATTTCATATGTTTTCGCAGGTATTTCATTTTTCTTTGGTGTGCAGCCCGGCTAAGGGTCTGATGACGTACATATTTACAAATTTCGAAGAATAACGAATTATGTCCCCCAAATATCATGCACAAACAAATAAAGCAATCAATGTTCACTTACCTAGGAATCTTTGAATATATTCTTCTTCTTCTAATTAAGCTGTTTCAGGAAAGCCTCCATTCATAACAATCACTCTAGGTCGATTTTAAATTCTTTCACAGTGCTCACTGTGCTCGCACAAAATCACCAATGGCGATGTTTCGTGCCCCTTCGTTTCGTCTCGTCACCGCGCATCGCGTATTGTCGGGGAGAGATAAAGGAAAGCGGAAGGAAAAAGTCTGTTCTTGAAGAAACGGTGGGATCATTTATATCAGATGAGGATATTCATTATAGGACGGGAATACGAGGAAGGTCCGAAATGTATAGAGCTACTGAGAATATAATGGTATAAGATATTTTTTTCGTTGAATAGTCTGAAATCTGTCATTTGAGGAACGATTTCCAGTAGGATTGATTTTTTGATTCGTATCTGAAGGGGTTTCGTTTTCTACGCCCATATAACATAATACGGATAAAAATATGACATTCATGTATACTGGTATATGTTACTATGTTTTGTACGACCCGTCGTCAGGATCATTTTTTTCCGTTTATATCTAGCTGTTGTCCCTTATGTCACCAGTCACCCTGTAGATTAGATTTGGCTTATGATGCCCCACTTTGTTCGAAAATAGTAGATACCTAATCACTCGTTTAATCCGAATCATATGGGAATTTGTCAAAATTGGCACTTTCATCTCCGCTCTCCCCTAAACAATAAAAATAAGCATCCATCTTTTTTTTCTAGTCCAATAGGTAGATATCTATAGGTATAAACCTCCAACACATTCCGTCGAGTGCGAATATTAAACGACTAACGAGTGAAACGACAACTAACGAATGAGTAGGAGGGCCTTCCTTATAAAACGGTTTCACACACTTCATATACATGTATTATACTATGATGAATATAGTATCTACACAATATAGGTAGGCATATGTATACTTAGTTGTAAACAAACGAGATCTGGTCACCCTGTACTTTCGTCGAAATGTTCTAATTATGTCATACTTTGCCATCTGACTCGTATTAGCTACCTAATTTTTTTCAAATCTCTCGCGTTAAGTACCTGAGTACAAATGAGACAAAACAGAATGGCTTATTGGTTTCCTAGAACAGAGAATAAATAACCAAACTCATATGAAAACTCTCGCTTAAATGTCGTGGTAAAAATACTGAACTGAAAGAGTTAATACCGGTTCCGCATCAATTTCGATTACATATTTACCTGGAATTGGTTGAATCCATGTAGGTATTCAGAGTCCCTCAGCCATTTTATTGCTCAACCGTACACCGAAGGCGTGTCCTTGCCCCACCACTCAATCTCACACAGAGAGGCGGGACGAGTTCGGTCCGTTCCACACGATTTTTTCCGCATATCCGTTAAGTAGGTTAACTCCTTGACACTTTCGACTTCGTTTGGTGACTTCACAGTCAAGTGGTTGTCTGATGCGGCCGGTTGACCATTTTTTTCGTGAACGCCTCGCTAGGTCGGCTAATTTCCCGCATCGTCTCGGCTCTATGCATTGTTGAACGAAGCCACGGGCACTTTGTTCTGGGATCGTTAAGGACTTTGGTTAATGACCTACGCGATAGTTGTTACGTGTTGTTAATAAACGATTATCAACGGGTACACTCTTGACGCCACCGCTGTGTAACGACCCGTTCAACTGGAAAAAGACCTTTTCCGAACATTGGGATTCTTCCTATACATAATACTACTACTACCACAATCTGCTTTATATTATGGACTCTGGTAAGGATTTTTTACGAGTAGTTTTCTGTAGTAATTTGGATAATATTTTTATCCACCACTATTGTATAGATAATCCACGTCTGTTTGCTGGGCCATAATAATACCCATCAATCACAAGGGAATAATGAGTTATTATTCACTGCCGCAGATGCTTCATAGATTTAGCTCTGAAATTATATTCTTTGAATTGATATTTCTTCATCTTCAGTATTCTAAAGTACTCCAAATAAAAATATGGGTATACATTGTCAATCGAAAGCCTAATCTACTTTTATTACATCAATTAAAGCATTTTTTATTACAAATATACCTATACAATGACAAGTTCTCCAAAAATTTCTCATGTGTTAACGGGAGTTTTGCACACTTTTAATAGAAGGTCTTCTCATGAGTCATGATCGTCAAATGTTAAAACCTTCAAAACATATATTCAGTACTCGTGGATAAAGTATAGTTTATGCTACTCGCGTATAACGGCTGTTATTCGCTCGGTGATTCAGGCCACTCGCCTACGGCTCGTAGCCTGAACTTCTTCTCGTGATTATAATAGGTATCATTCGTCGGTGGACTATACCTATCTGAAGTATAGTTAGGTTTAGTGAAATGTGATCACAGACAAAATTAGTCAACAGGACGTTGTTTATTCAGATAGGGATATCCAAGACTTATTAGAGAAGTAAGAATAGAATGGCGAGCGAGAAAATGAACAAAGAATTTACTTTCATTGAGGCAGTCCTTAATACACACTGGCCATACGTAGCTGATTTTATACCTATTCAGAACATACAAGGCGAGTCCATGACTTTGTAAAATATTTTTACCTTAGCCCAGGCCGAAAGAAACACTTCGTTCCTTCAGGTTGTTGAAAATGAATAAAAAATTCGATTTTCATTTGGGTAGAAATATCTCACAAACGATCAGATGGAATGAAATTATTTTCGGAACGAGTATAGGTAGATACCTATATAGTTTTAAATGATGAGATGAATACCAGTTTCAGTTTCTTCAATATGACTCATAAATGAAAGTTTAATATTATTTGATGAATATCAGGCTATTTTGGAAAATTAAAGTACCTACATATTCTTCTAGTTTTTGCACCGTTTCGAGTATACCTAATTCGAAATGCAAAAATGAAAAATATCTCTGAAACTCAGAGGATTGGGTGAGCCTATAATTTGGCTGAATACTAATCGGTTTGAAAAAATAATTAGAATTCAATTTTTCCGCGTTGCGTGCAACGTACAAAAGTTAAAAATGGATGCTTAGCATTTTTTATTTGGAAGAGTAGGTAGGTATATATCCCGTAACTTATACCTAACGTAGGTGAACATCAAAATGAAAAACAATTAGTACAGTACCTAGATATTATCACTACGACGAAATTAAAAGTTTTTCCATTATACTTACGCTTCCGCGTCCCATACCTAATTATCTCTGTAACTTAATGAAAAGAGAATTACGAATTTATTTCTGACAAGGATTGAAACACGATTTTATCCACTTTTCATAACAAAAAAATCTGAAATTAGATCAACTGTGGCTAAATTTCTGATCATTACTTGTATTGATCGAAGAATTGTTACACACATCGGATTTCACTATATTTTTGGGAAGGTTGACGATATATTTTTTTTATTTTTCTTCCCGATTTGTTCGTTCGTGATGGTCAATATAAAATACGCGTTTGATGACACCTCCCCACCTTCAAAATTTTTTTTGTATTTTCGAGAAGTCTTGTTATGTGTGGAATACCTATTGATGTCTTCTTCTTCTGGAATAACTATACCTAATAGTTACTACGGTTCATTTGGTGTTCGAATCTTTCAAATTTTTTTCTGTGAAATGAAGTGACATTTAAACATTATAGTTTTTACCATCATTTTTCATCATTTTTTTTAGTTTCCACAAGCTTGTTCATTTAATGAATCATGAGAACTTGAAATATCTAGAGGTACCTCAAAATCCAAAATTATTATATTATTACCTATACCTACCTATAGGTACCTAGGTATCTACTTAAGCCAAAATTGTCATTCGGGCAATTTCAACTTTGTTCAACATTCCGATTCTGTTTGTGCCTGAAACTGAACAAAAAACCTGAAAAACATAGAAAACACTTTTTGGTAAGAATCCAGTGGCTTAGTTTAATTTTTTCTAAGGGGTTTCCTATCTTCACACATTCACACATTCTGAAAAAAAAGGGTCCTTTGATATGAAGATCTGCGCCTATTCTTCGTGCAAATCGAATCATTTCACTTGTTTGGGGAGGCAGTGTTTTTTGTTGAGGTTTTTCTTTGTATTATTTTTACGCTTATCCTTGTTTATTGAGAAATACAACATTTTTCTCATTCCAAAAAATGTTTGTAGCTTTTCTCAAAAGTTTGTGAAATATCTGTTTCTGTGTTTCTTCTGTTTGTGTTATAATGTAAAAAGTTTCTTCTGTAAAAAAAAGTTTCGGCATATTTTTCGAAAATTCGTACCTATGTTACTGGACTTACTCAACCTTGATTTTGGCTTCAATACTTCGAAATCCTCATCTGTTTAGATTAATCATTTGACAGCATGTTTCACTGACAACTTGGAAATCCGCGAAAAACCTAAATACGTAGGTACATAGAACTACCATCATGCAAGAATTTAGTAGGCTAGGCACTATATATAGATGAATGAGGACAGGCCACAATTTTCTGGAGTTTCCATCAATTTCTCGGCACATTTTGTCAAAACAATCTTATCTTTCTGTCGAGAGAACAAGCCCTAAGCGGCGCTAGAATTCAGGAATAGATCAGGGTTGTTGGGAATTGTAGTTCGTGCCCTCACATAGCGACAGCTGAGTGTTGGAATTCCGGAAATATTTTGTGTGTGCCTTTTCACCCTGCGGAATCGCCTAATTGGCATTTTGACCATCCCCTTTGGTCTGCTACTTCGACACGTGAAGGCGGCGACGATCAATCAAAATCTATGGTCTTATTGGTTACCATATGGGCCATCTCTTAAACCCCTCATCAGATTGTTATCTTCGTTTTCTCAAAAAAAAATAAATTTTAGATCAATATATAGGTACAGATTCTTCGACTTCTTAAAATATTTTAACCGAAGATTCTCGAGAGACAAAAGAAACACTTTTTTGAGCGCTCGTTCTACTTAAACGAGTGCTAGGTACCTATATCGTTTTGCCCAAATTTCTGTTATTGTGTTATTTTCGAATTATGAGCCGAAAATGGTCTCAAACGATAGGTTAGACTCCCTGATGACGAATTCGTGGTCAAATTCAATCTGTCCGTGGGGACGTCCGGCCGTCCGTTAGCACAATAACTCTCGAAGGGATTGTCCAAGAGACTTAAAATTTTCCGGATGAGTTCGGGTGCCAAAGGCTCGGTTAAGTTCGTTAACTAGCCAAATCGTACAGGGTGTTACATAAAATGTGGCCATTCAAAATTTTTGTTCCCCAATATCTCAGAAAAAACGAAACTAATCGAAATGAAATGTAACGGCCAAATGCCAGATGCTCATAAAAATCCTTATGCAAATTTTGTGGCCATAGTGTGAACAGAACCATAGAAAATTCAATTGGAATATTGAAATGAAGAATCTTTATATTTCAATAACAGGATACCTATCCGATTCGAGTGAAATTTCCTTTGTGAATGTAAATTGATATACTGAATTTTCATTCAAAATTTTGTGGCCATAGTGTTAACAGAACCATAAAAAATTTAATTGGAATATTGAAATCAGAATCTTTATATTTCCATAATAGAATATCCGATTCAGGTAAAACTCATTTTGTGAATGAAAACTGATATACTGAATGTTTAAAGAGGATCGCATCATCAGAACATTAGAATTGAATGAAGTGAAAGCAGAGAATAATATTAATTGATAGAAATCAACCAATATTAAACTCATACTTCGGAGCTGATTTAGTCCTCGTTCGAGACAAAATGCAAGGAAGAGGTATCAATCAGAGGACCTATGGATGGCCATTTCGTCTTTATTAGGACTCATCAGCGATGAGTCTTACCTTTTCTATTATTAGAATTTAATTTTTTGAATTTATTTTTTTTTTAATATTTCATTTTCTGAATAATCTTCATGATATAATTGCGATTGTGCTGAGATTCTGCATGTATCAATCTCAAGTCCCATATTAAATTTTTGAGGTAATAGTCTTATTGCCCCACCAAATGAACCAGTGCTCAAAAGCTTCTGTTCGGGGCTTTTCTTAATTTTTTTTCTACCACTTCCACCAATTCTGACTAGAGAAAATATACTTATAGCCATTATAAATTTTCATAATGAACTAATGCCATCCCTGTAAATCTGAACACTGATGTTTTTCTTATCTAATATATACCAATATATATCATTAAAATTTTCGAAATAAGTATCTAAGTACGTATTATAAAAATAAGCGTAAACTTACTCTTTCCATTCCGTTTGGTGACAAAAGTATTCATAAGGCTATGAACCCGTTATTCCAAATTTCTTTGGCGGCAAAAGTTGAATATTTTTCTCTTGAATTCTATTTCAGTTTCGATTATGGAAAATTCAGCTAAGAGTTACCATTTATCTCTGAGATTCATATCCACTATTGAGTCTATTGAATTGTTAGATATTATATGGAGAGCACAAAGGAAAAACGATCCAAATATCATAAATTGGGATTAGTAGGTACCTACATCAAACGGCAGTTCGTTCCCTATGTGCTGTATATTTCGTCCGAAATAAATCAATGAAAGATCGATCTAACTCCCTTAAAATGGCGTGTAAAAACAAGCGTACAGGGTGATTCACTTATCTTGGTAACCAATTTTTCTCGCTGTACATCAAAAGTCGGAGAATAGAATTTAGGCGCCTGGCGTCGCGGCGCTATCGAAAAAGTATTCTCCAGGAACATACCTTTTTTATTGTGTCATTCGAATGATAATTTGGTTTTGAATGTTTCTTCTGAATACCATTTTTTTTTCTATTTCTTACCGTGTTTATGTTAATCTATTCCATTTTTTTTTTCTGAATTGTGACAGTCTGTCTTCATTAAAAACAGATATATTTTGTTTTCTTAAAATCAAATAGACTTTGTAGCAAACTGTTTCTCAATCATTATATTCATCAAATATTATATTTATAACAATAAACATTTTTTAATAACAAACGAAACATGCCAAATCATTATGATCCATATTATAAATTACAATTTTCCTTAGTTCATTATAAGTTACTTTGTCCAAGTGACCCCAAGTAGCTTAGGTATAATGAAATAAGAGGAGATATAATCTTTATGGATCATAATGGCATATGAACATATGATTTGACAAGTTGAATTGATAATAAAAATTTTTTTATTGTTATAAAATATAATATTTGATGAATATAATGATTGAGAAATAGTTTGCTAAAAGTTTTCTTCGATTTTAAAAAACGCACCCATATCTATGTCTCTAAATCAAGGCATACTGTCAAATACAGAAAAAAATAAATGGAATAGAATTAACACAAAACGCGCTGCAGTTCGCTGGCGGTAAAAAATAGAAAAAATTGTTTTCAGAGGAAAAATTCAAAATTAAATTACACAATAAAAAAAGTATGTTACTTGAAAAAAATTGATAGCGCCGCGACGCCTGGCGTCTCAATTCTTTTCTTCAGCTTTTATGCACATCTGATGAAGTCAACATCGACTTATATCAATTACCGTCAACAGAATAAAAAAATATTCATCCCTTTTCGAGAAAAACTAGGTACATATTCAAGATAAGTGTACCATGTACAATGGAAGAGCGATCTCCCAATTTACGAAATAACGATCCTATAGGCAGCCAAAGCGGAGAGTCGATTCATTCATGATGTAGTCTTTTTTATATCCATTTTTTTCTGTGTTCTTGGAGTATTTTTTAAAATATTTTCTCTGTTTGAAATTTTTTTCTGTAGTAGTTGTGAACATGTTCAATAAAGTTAATAAACCATTTACTCGAGAAAGATATTATTGATATTTTTTTCTTTAGTAAAAACAGATGTTTCACTTTGGAACTTCATTAAAAATTGATAATAACTCTAGTATAGGTAATACTCAAATAGCACTTATTTTGAACTGAACCTTTATCTTGATCAATAACTCTATCATTCACAGAAGGATCTGTAGTATGTCAGTGGAGTATTTCGATTTTCAATATTATATTATATTATAGTTATGCGTATTCCGCAAGTACACATTTTTGCGCGTAGTATCTCCTTCGAGATATAACTTAATACTGAATCAGAACAGTAGATCTATGTTCAAAAATGATTCATTTCGCTTGAAACTTTTTCAACTTTGGATCTAAGCAAATAACCAACATCATCAACTTTTTTTTTTCCATTTATTTTTTTCTGTATTGTGACAGTATGTATTCATTTAGAGACAGATATGATTTTGTTTCTTGAAATCAAAGGACTGATTCAAGGATTTTTCAATAAGATGTTTCATTTTCACAGTGAAAAGCGAGTATAAAGGTAAAAACCCGAAAGATATGTATTTCAATCGTAAAGAGAGGTATGTCCATGAAAATGGAAAACGATTCTAATGAAGTGGCTACCACGGCTATAATTACAGCACCAAATCCATTTAGAATTCACGAATTCCATCTTCAAGGTCTTGAATAGATCTACATTGGCATAAACCTTTCATTTCACGTGGATCCGCTAAAAAAAGTATAAAGGTATCAAGTACCTAATACCAGATCTGGTTGCTCAATGTGATCACCTATTCGAGAAATCATACTTCAGGTAAACTTAGCAGCATTGCGATTGTCCCGTGTTCGTCTGGTATGTATAGCACCAGATCAAAGCGAGGTCCATTTACCGTAACAATTGCACCAAAATAGCTATAGTTTTCGATAAAATAAGATTCCAGTACATCGCCAACCCTAAAACATGACAACCCTCAGTATGGAGAGGATTTTCAATAATCATTCATGAATTTTTTCGATTTTGTTTTTCATTTTTTTCTTAGGTATCTTAATTTCAATTTTTTAGTAATGGCTTAATTTTTATTCGTCAAATGTCTAACTACGACAACTTCAAAAGTGTCAGTTGCTCATACTATACGGTCTATTCGGAATGAAAATTCTCATTTGAAAAAACATTCATTTAGGTATAATACTTCACTCCCGATGGCGTGGATTTTATAAAAAAACATGTATTTTTGGAAAAAGTGGTATATGACATAGGTAACAAAAAGGAAATATGATATACCTTTTGAGCTTAATTAATTCTAATTGATGGAACAACGTATCACTTTTTTTTGAAGAAACGATGAATAAGTTTTGCAAGTAGAGATATGAATGAAAATTGTTAGAAATAGTATTTCGTTTCCTCAAAATACCAGTGTGAAATTTAAAAGTTCCACCGGTTACTTCCAATTCAGTTGTTCGGCCGTAAAACGCTGAATTTAGCTGCGCTTTAACGAGTACTTGAAAACTTTCATTAGCACACAAAGTTCATAAAACGAATCTTAATGAGAAAGACATGAGTTTTCAGCGGCATACCGGTGTTTATTCGGAAAACAATCCACTAAAACAAGGCAGTAATAATCGAGCAATACAATAAATCTGGTACGATAACGTTTAAAGTACAATGTATTAAAGTAAACCCATTAGGAGTACGATACGTGTAATGGTAATGGCTTGGAAGTTACAACTTACCTACTTTATGAATTTTCCGATATAGCTATTCCTCAGAAATTGCCTTGAAATTGAAGAACCCTACAAACTCTACACAAAGAGGTCTATTATTTTTTCCAATATAAGAACACTTACATAATCTCCATGTCAAACTATGTCGATTTCGCTCTCCAGCTTTTAGGAGATTTGTATGTCTTGTCTTAACACGGCGATGCTCAAAACGTAGTTTCATAGCAATCATTCATTAATTTTTTCATTTCGAATATTTCCCAATAAATTTTTGGGTGCCAAACGCGTCTATGGGCAAGGGTTTATGAACGTATAATTGTAAAAAATATTTCATTTGAATCGTACGAGCGTAACTTTGGAACGCGAAAGTTTTTTGATTTGCGGAAAGGTTTTACGTGAAGCGAGAAAAATATTTTCGATAATTTTGCTATTACAATTGTAAATCAAAAATCAAAGTTCAATTTCAGAAAATAGAACATGTATTTTCAGAATAGGAATATGTAATTCAGAAAAAAGAAATTGAATTTAAGATAGTTAGTTTAATAATTCAGAAGAACGAGATTGAAATTCAGATTGGGAAGTAAGAATTCAGAATGACAATGTTGTAATTCAGAAATGGCAAATTGAATTTCAGAAAAGCAAAATTGTGTTTCAGATGTTATCAATTCAGTTTCAAAAAATGTATTGGGTACATATTTCGAGAGTCGATAATGCCCACGAGGCATTATCATTATTTTGCGCCACCCATTTTGAATGATATCATGTCTCAATTTGAATTACAAGCATTATACAGGGGTTTCATTGGGAAAGGAAATACTTCACAGGTGCATAGGTGGCACCAAGACGTTCTAGAGATACCCTATGGGTCTCACACTGTCTTCGTAGCCGAGATACAGGGTGTTTTATGAATTTTGCCCCGTTTCTTCTGAGGCCGTACCAGACGAACCACCTGGTATATTTTCTTCATATTTGGCAAATATGTTCCTAATTGAGAGCCCAAACATATCATGCAATAACCGCCTCGAAAATCCAGGTCCGGGTTAACAAAAAATTATGAATCGTTTGAATATTCGAAACAACACCCTGTACATCGGAATTATGAAAATCTGTTTAAATATTCGAAAACACCACTAAAAACTAAACTGAGACGTATACTTCAAATTTTCGCGCAGAAAGTTTTACTGCACGAATTTTCAAGGTAAAAGTGAAGTTTTAGGAACTTGGAAACCCGAAAGTGGGTTGAAGTGACTTTAACAATGAATTATCAACAATATTGAATCCATAATTATTTCACATTACTCTGTAATTCATTTACACATTGGTTTTCCTTTTTATAGCTGTATAATTGAAAATCCAGGTCCGGGTTAACGAAAATTATGAATCGTTTGAATCCTCGAAAACACCCTGTACATCGGAATTTTGAAATCTGTTTTGAAATTTGAAAATACCACTTAAACTGAACTGAGACGTACACTTCAAATTTTCGCGCAGATTGTTAAAAGTCACTTCAAAACCACTTTCAGGTTTCCAAGTTCTTAAAAACTTCACTTTTACGTTGAAGATTTGTGCATTGAAACTATCTGGCGCGAAATTTGAAGTGTACGTCCTCAGTTTGTTTTAGTGATGTTTTCGAATATTAAACAGATTTTCAAATTCCGATGTACAGGTGGGCATATTCGATGTTTTAGCACTACAACTTTTAAACCAGAGGAGATAGACAAAATCAATTACCCACCTCTCGATCTCTTTTTTTGAGAAACTTATAAGAGTAGTGTTCATTTTGGCCTACCACCTCTCATTGTTTTCGAGTTTAAGCGAAAATTAGAAAAGGGCGATATCGAAAAAATCATATCTCTGCTGATACTGATGATAGAGCTCTGAAATTAAAACATTATACAGGCACTTTTTCACGTAGAATAAAGTGGCGTGCTCGTCTTTTTGCAACATTTTTAATTACGAAGCTGATGACCCAAAGTTATGTTTCTCAAATGGGAACACTAGATTTTTGTGCCATTTTCTGAAAGCTTAATTTTTTCTGATTTCAAATTGTATAACATTTTATGGTTTGTATCATATGAGTATAGAAAATGGTCTTAACATCTTTTCATTTGAGTCTCAAATTTTTCTATGGTTTCAACTTTTGATGAGCACAGAAAAATTTAGCATCGTATAATTACCACAATATCTTTCCAATAATCTTTTTATTTCTATCTCTTACTCAATTTCTCTAACGATCGAAGAATAATGGGCTGCTGTGTCATAGAGATTCGAGCTTTTAACTGTCATCATTCGAAAGTTTGAATTCAAATCAGCGATATCATTTTCCGAAATACGTATTTAGTTTTTCATTTTGCAATGAATTATGAAAGTAATGAAAAGTTCAGCATGCTCGAATTTCACATTAGATGCAATTATAATGAATATGAAGCTACACAAGACAATTTGGATAGTTTTCCAGAAAGAAACTCCGCATTGCTGCGGATGGTCAACAATTTGAGCATCTTCTGTGAAACTTGATCCTCATTCTAAGTTAATACCTACTGGTCTATTATTGTAATCACTATTGAGAAATATTTTACCTTTGTTGCTTTGCTAATTAAATTGATGACTTTTATCATATCTATATGCGTCATTTCATAGCGATTTGAAATAGACTGGCACTTGTGCGTATTTATTCTGGAGAGCAATAAAAATATTCTCCTGCGTCCATCTCATTCTCGATCTCATTAGAACTGACTATATCGATTGAAACGGAGGATAATGTGGATCTTTTCGTTATTTCGTAATCCATGTTAGAATTTTGTAAAAAATAGTTGAAAGCATAGAATAATGAGATTGTAGGAAGGAGACTTGTTGTAGGAAAGCTCCATTTCTCTCTGACCATCAACAGTTGAAACCATAGAAATATTGAGACTCAGATGGAAAGAGGTTTTTGACCATTTTATATACTCATATTTATGCAAACCATACAATGTTATACATTTTTTAAATCAGAAAAATTAAGCTTTCAGAAAATGGCACACAAATCTAGTGTTCCCATTTAAAAAACACAACTTTAGGTCATAGCTTCGTAATTAGAAATGATGAAAAAAGACGAGGCACCACCCACTGGATTTTACGTGAAAAAGTGCCTGCATAATGTTTTAATTTTCAGAGCCTATCATCAGTATGACATGGAGAGATATGAATTTTTTGATATCGCCACTTTTCTAATTTTCGCTTATAACTCGAAACAAAAAGGTAGCCAATATGAATACTACTCGTGTTAGTTTCTCAGAAAAAGAGATCGAGAAGTGGTTATCAGATTTTGTCCATCTCCTCTGGTTTAAAAGTTGTAGTGCTAAAACATCGAATATGCCCACCCTGTACAGGGTGTAGTTTCGAATATTCAAACGGTTCATAATTTTGTTAACCGGACCTGGATTTTCGAGGCGGTTATTGCATGATATGTTTGGGCTCTCAATTAGGAACATATTGGCAAATATGAAGAAAATATACCGGGTGGTTCGTCTGGTACGGCCTCAGGAAGAAACGGGCAAATATTCTAAACACCCTGTATCTCGGCTACGAAGACGTGAGACCCAATGAATAGGGTATCTCTAGAACCGTCTTGGTGCCCCTATGCACTTTGAAGTATTTCCCTTTCCAATGAAACACCCTGTATAAGGTATCGATTGAAATATAGTCTCCCAGTCTCTGAAGAGAAACAATGAAAAAATTTTTAATTAGATGGAATGTTCCTGCGTAAATCTTTGCACTAATTTGTCAACACACCAAATTGGTTTTGAGGAAATTGTTGCTTGAAGTAACACTTAAAAAAGATATAAATGAAAAGGAAAACGTAATGTTTGGTGTCTATATCAGACTCCTTCTTCAGACAAACTTGGAATATCAATTAGACTACAAACGAAAAAAGGCACAATTCCAAAGATTTTCCAAGTTTTCCGAGAAGGAGTCTGATATAGACACCGAAACGTTACGTTATCCTTTTCATTCATTTCCCTTTTTTAGTTTTACTTCAGTTGCTCCTGATAAATCAGTGTAAGGATTTACGCAGGAGCATTTCATCTTAATGAAATGCTTCTGACAGGACATATTCGAATTTTGACATTTTGTTCATGATCGGTTTTGATCGAACATCATAACTTCAATCAATTTTGCACACTCATAGCTAAAATGATCTTTAAATCGTAAGAGAAAATAATACGCTTAAAGTTACACGGTTAACTTTGCCAAATGACCAGTATCAAAAAGACATCAGCAATCCAAAATCAAAATTTAATGCATTTCTGGGTTATACAGGGTGTCCCATTACTCGACGTCAACCGGAACCGGGTGAAAGGCAAGTAATGATGGTTGTCAGAAAAATATAAAAAATATCTAAGTTGCATGATTTTAAAATAATGCGTATTTAAAAATATACCCAAAATTCCACACCCTGTGACAGTCTTTTCGCTCCTGTTGCCACAATATCAACTTTTTCCAACTTTTTTTTTTGCTGTGTAACCTTGAATATGCTTGTCTAAACTGTAATCAAAATTTTGATACCAGCTGCTCTAGGTTCATAAAAATAGGGCTCATTTCTCAGAAAAAAAAATCGAAATAAACAATTGCTTAGTTTCAACTGACTTATTGAAAAAAAAGTACTACGTAGGTTTGGCATGTTTTTTCAAAAGTTTTAAACGCCAATGGATTAAGTCCGGTGAACGGGCCGGCCACGAGATGGAACCAGAAACGCCCGATCCATCTTCCAGGAAAAAATGTTACAGAGAAAAAAAAATTCAGAGAATTTCTCCGGAAAATTTTTTCTGGAAAATTATTTTCTCTGGAATTTTTTTTTCTGATGACATTTTTTCCTGGAAGATGGATCGGGCGTTCTGGTCTGGTCATTGGACTTTTAACTGGGAAGCAGTTAACGAAAAGTGTATTCAAAGGCAATCGAAAAATAAATTTGAACTACGGCAGCTATAATTAAACAAGTATTATACCATTTTGGAATCCTTACTAAATGCGCCAACTTTTGAAAAACATACCAAACCTACGTAGTACATTTTTTTTTCAATACAGTCAGTTGAAACTAGGCAATTGTTTATTTTGAATTTTTTTCTGGGAATAAGCCCTATTTTTATGGAACCTAGAGCAGCTGGTGTCAAAATTTTGATTACAGTTTAGACAAGCATTATTCAAGTTACACAGCAAAGAAAAAGTTTGGAAAAGTTGATTTTGTGGCAACAGGAGCGAAAAGACTGTCACAAGGTGTGAATTTTGCGTGTTTTTTTAATGCGCATTATTTTTTAATCATGCACTTAGATTTTTTTTATATTTTTCTGACAACCAGCATTACTTGCCTTTTCACCCGGTTCCGGTTTGACGTCGAGTAATGGGACACCCTGTACTTATATGATATTTTGCGGGCTGGTGAAAAATCCGAAATTGAGTTCATAATAATTGATGCCCCACACAGGAATTTGTGGATTTGAGCAATGTTCAAGGTTCTGAGGTTGTGTTGCGAATAACCTGAAAGAAATTCGACAATTTAATTTGCTTTGTTTGTCGATTGTTGTTCAGTTAG
>CM024239.1:69608610-69641799 GCA_013421045.1 Propylea japonica | reverse complement strand
CACAATAACGAACCCATTTGTTTACCCCAGGATCAAGTTACACGAAATAGGTTCTATGTATGGGGCCATCTGGCTTTTAAGCTTAAATGTTTCGAAATTCTCTTTTTCTCAATACTGCGGATAATATTTATATTCCAGGTATTACATCATTTCAGTAGCTATGGCGTCATGCGCTCCTTAACACGATCACGCTAGATTCCGCGGGATGAGGTATTTTCCGCCGTAAAAGTAGCCTCTGTTCGGTGCCTAGAATCCTATCTTTATATTAACCATGTCTTATAAAAATCCCGTTCAACGTTAAGGCGTGTATGAGGTGAACTTTTAAAACAAACGATTAAAAATCACTAACCTAATTAGTTTTCTGCCTACTGCCTACCCCTTAGTACGATAGCATGAATATTATAGCCCATATCCTATTCTAGGTTACTATCTATCACCGAACTAATTTCATCAAAATCCTTTCAGCCGTTTTAGGCATGATAGAGCAAAACTCCCAGCAAAAACCATAAAAAATCACTAACTCAATTCAGTTTTCTGCCTACACTCCTACCCCATAAGTACGATGACGTGATCATTTTGATCTTATATCCGTTTTTAGGTAACCATCTATTACCTTACTAAATTTCATCAAAATCTGTTCAACCGTTTAGACGTGAAGAGCAAAGTCCCTACAAAAACGACTAAAAATCACTAACTCATTTAGTATCTCTGCCTACTGCCTACCCCCTAAGAGCGATGGCGTGATTATTTATAGCCTATGACCATTTCAAGGTTATCATCTATCACCATACCAAATTTCATCAAAATCCGTTCAGCCGTTTAGGCGTGAAAGAGTAACAGACAGACAGACAGACAGAGTTACTTTCGCATTTATAATATTAGTATGGATAGCGCAGACATGTCTAGAGTAGCATCACAGTATAGACACCATAGTTGGTGTCTATACCGTGGTAGCATCGGCCGTGGGTCAACCTGTATACTTTTTGAAAATTGAGCCAATTAATGGTAACAAAATCAATTCAATTCACTTTTTCTAGTTACATTGGGGATCAAAATGTGATATATGGGCTCTTCCCTCGAATATGTTTTTTTCTCCTTCAGCTTATCTTTTTTCAGTAAAAATTTCCGTTGGGGCGGTATTTGTTTTGAGAATGACACCAGACTAGCATTTGCCAGTTGAGGAAAATGTCTTCTTTGCACCCTTTCTGAATCATGTCTTCCAGACAACATGAGAGTCGTTCCTGAAAATTTTAGGTTTATTGTGTTATCCAAGCCTAATAACTTTTGTCCATTATAGATATTCTGAAATGCTATGTTGTGTCTTTCACGTGTTTGCTGAATTCATGATTCGATAATGTTATTAATTAAATTAAGTTTGTTCAAACTTACCTGTCTCAGTCACATGATGATATCAAAAAAATATTTTTACAGAATTAATTAATTCAATGATACTGACACTCCAAATTCTTAATGACATCTCAAAGACATTATTTTTTTCATTTCAAATCGAAAGCTCGCATGATATACACCCGTGATTTATTACATTTTTGACAGTCCTTACCATAAAAAATTTCCAAACAAGTTTTCGAAAATTTGGATACTTCAAAAGATGTTCAACATACATTTTTGAGTTGCACATTGTGTACAATTTAATGGTTTTGTATAATTCAACAAATACTGAAAAGGATAATGCAACAAATTTCAGCAACTAATTTCGAATATTCATTTATTCCAAATAATATTTTTATTTCTTAATCAATCTAAGGGAATTGAAATTTCTTGTTTCCTGGTTACAAAATAAATAATTCACAGGAATATACCAATTTTCATTCGAATGCTCAGCAACTACTTTGTTCAACATCAGGTTTAAATATGGTACATATGACTCCAATTTACTCTGCATATCTCCAAGGCACCATAATATACTGATATGGAAGGAAGGATCCTACAAAAACACATAAATAATGAATGATGTTGCTATTTATAAATTAGCACTAAACAATTTTAAAAAAGCCCTGAGCAGGAGCTTTTGAGCGCATAAGAATATTACCTCAAAATTTATATGGGACTTGAGATTTATACATAATATGTAATGCAAATCTTGGCACGATCGAAATAATATTCTGGAAATTATTCAATTAATACTCGTCTAAGTAGAACGAGCGCTCAAAAATTGATATAAAATTGACTCATTGAGTACAAAATTGGATTTATATTTTCCGAAGCTGGTCTCAATTTATCTGCACTTTTTGTTTCAATAATCGACAATCTATTCTATCTTCTATCTGAACAAAAAGGAAATGTTATTATCAACTTACTTTATAAAAAGGGGCCAGTTTGAAATTCTGACAACATATATCCAGTTCCTTAATCAGAGAGTTGATGTATCCCGAGCAGTTGTAACTTCTAGGCCAATAAAAGTTCTAGTTTTTTCTTCATTACAATATACTTGCAAGTTTCCAAATGCAAGAACAAATCTGCAATAAAAAATACATTACATACTATAAGCTTCAGGCTATAACATTTGAAATAATGTCTATATAAGGAAGTGTAGAGGAGATTAATGATAATTATTTAAATTTTAGCTGAAGTTACTTGAATTGGTTATTCTAGTTCAAGACATTTATGTTCTCTTATGAGATATTCCCCTCCACCTCAGATAACTTGCAAGATTTCACAACCACTTAATATCTTTACCTTCTATAAGAACATACCCTTTCTTTCACTGAATTCATGAACGATTGTATCCAATGGTATTTCAGGATAACTGTCCTTGACAAGCTCAGATGTAAATCATCAACTTTTTGTAGTTGTGCATCACGTATGCAATTAATAATAGATTCTTGTAATGAATGATGCCAGGATGAGGTTCACCTAGAAAACATTTATTGTTGTACACGCCATAGTTATACAGCAACATACCTACAAGCTATATAAACAAAAGTAGCCCAATTGCCCCTTTCATGCTTAAAAGAACGTATTCTGCCCTGATGTTCAGATGGGTTGTCTACCCATGAAGGTGCTTCACTTTTCTTCAGACAGTCTGGGACAGGAAGCCTAAGAGGTGTAATATCATATAAATAATTGTTCATTGAATTCTGAGGAATACCTTACTTTGGTGTATCACTTTCTTTGAAGCTTCTTTTAGTTGAAACTTTAGGTCCTGGAACATCTTCGTCAGAACTTCCCCCATCATTACCATAATCGGCTAATAATTGTAAGGCACTATATTCCATCTTCTTTGTTTTCTGAATATTTTAAACTATACAAAAAATTATTATTTCTCATTACATCTTATCCTTATGAGAATGTAATGAGACTTTTCTCTGAAATTGTGAATTCACTTGAATTATTTTACTCTGTTATTGTTTTTAAAATTCCAACCTAAAAAAAAGATGGGACAGTCAAGCATAGATCTCTGCAAAAGTAATGACAGTTAAACATAGAATATGGCGCGCAGAAACAGAATGTTGTTTTTCCTTTATTTTGATTTGCCTGAATAAATAGAGCATTTCCGTACTGTACTTATTGTCTTGAGAAGCTAACAAGGAGTAAGGCAAAAAACACAAAATATAAAAAAAAACAAATAATATTAGACAATCAAAAAACTTTGTCCAGAAGATAAGTTTTTCTTCCAAGTGTCAATACCATAGAGATAAATGTTTTTCATTCTATGTTGAATTCAAAAACGACTTGAAGATAGCTGAAAGAATTTCCCAATATACCCGAATCCGTAGCTTAGCTTAGACCAGACGACCAGAGGCGTGGTAATTGGGTTATTGCATAACCATTTTTAAACAATGTCATAACGAATCTCTGTACAGATTCAATTTTTGGATTTCTAGTACAGCATCGTGAATTGGGACATTAAAAAATTATCGAGGCGACATAATAATGAAGGGGAATATCCGCAAGAAGTGCAAAGAAATTGTTCGCACTGAATTTTCAGTGCTTTTCAATATTTACATCAAAGGTTCTCTAAATTATCTTCGTTATATGTTTTTTCAATAAAGGAGTTCCGAACACTAAGTATTAAAATTACGCTAGATAGCGGATAATTCGGATTGTATGAAGATGCAAAAAAAAGAGTGTCTATTCTAAAATTCGAAAATGTATTGATACAATTATTCATTAGGCAATTCTAACATTTGATTAACGATCAATCCCAAAATCAATCAATCTACAACTTATTTCACATGAATTGTATAAATTATGAAAGAGTTTAATGCAATTTCAATTTCATAATAATTTCTTATTCTATTCGAAATCGAAATTTTCTCGAACTTACATTTTTTTGCTTCAAACTATAGACTCTCCAAAATCTGGAGGATTCAATAGCATTAAACAATTAGGGGTATCTGTTACCTGTGTGTAAAAATCAAAATGAATGTTCACAAATGATGTTATAAATTATATAATATTAGTGCATAATGAATTCAAAATTAATTATTTAGTGAAGTTCATATCGTAGAAATTCCATGCACATTTTCAGGAAATAGTCTTTCTCAATTCTCGTTCAACTTCAACTTCAATCAGTTCTTCACAGCAGTGTTAAGAAATATACCGACGTCACTGGTTCAAGCTGCCTTGTCGGGTATCATCGGAAATCTGTCAGCAGTCAGCTTGTCATTTTTGAAAGCTGCCTTCACGTCGTTTCTTTGGCCGTTTCATTATAAATATAAACATAAACATTACATTGAAAATTAATTAATGTTATTCGTATTGGCGAAGAATTTTATTTTATTATTTCTATTTGTCCTGCCGTATCTGTTAGTTCATAAGTCGCCTAGTTTATTTCAAAATGAACAGAACAACGAGAAATGCAAAATGTTTTGATGAACTTCAAGAAAAAATTGTTGATGAAAGGCTGAAATTCTATAGAGAAGAGAGTAAGAATTGCTTCATTTATAATTCCTCCAATTAGTTATACTTTTCATTTCAGATGCTAAATTCGAGGCGACTTTTAGCCAATGTAAATTACCTTTTTTCCTCTCGGATTGGCCTACCGAATGGAACATGAAACAGAGATTGACCAACTTTGTACTGCTCTAGATCGATTCGATGTAGTTGATTGTGATGGTGCAAAACTAGCAATGTCGTTTATTGATCGAGAATATGAAAAAAACAATTATAAAGAGAAGTTAATGAGTGATACTAATACTTTCATGGCTATGACAGATGAAATACTCAAAGATACAGAATTTTTATCGAGGTAAAAACCACTTCTGAATCAAGGTATTCAACTGTATTGTAATAACTCAATCTGGAATTTCTCACACCATCAACATCTTCAATATATAATTCATTTTAAAGCTTCTGATATTTCAAAATACTGTTTGTGAGAATGGTTACATATTGTACGCTTTAGGATAACTAATTGTGTAATCCTTAAAGTAAAAACTTTAGCCACCTTTAAAGGTACATTTCAATCAAATAGCAAATATTCATGGATATTTTATAGGGAATTAGATGAAGCCAATAAACTATTAGAGCAATGTGTTTTGACCAATGAGGATTCTGATCAAGAAGAAAAAAAATTCTTGCTTATAGAAATGATATTGCAAAATTTGAGGCGAGTATGAAATTGAATCATGATAATGATTAATAGTAATACACATTTTCCCTTAATTTTAGAAGAAGCATCCTTGGTTGAAGAATCCAGAACTTGACTTATCCTACATAGCTAAAGAAGGCCGAATATTGGCAAGTATGCAGGAGGAAAAAGAAGCCCTAGAAAAGGAACTAGAAATTTTTCAAGGCTTGAAACCCGATCTGCAAGAAGCTTCTCATCAACTTTCTCTTGTTAAAAGCAATATAAAGAACTGAAGGATAAATTTCATCAAGGTGTCTAATGTTAAAATTAATTAATCAATCTAGTTGAGTGGAAAAGTGCTATCATTCAGAAAAAGAAAAGTTGTCTGCTGGTTTACTGTTAAGTTAATAAGATCAGAGCATAAGTGGAGGTGACAGTGTATGTTATTCTGAAAAAATTCACATTGATTACAATTAATTTGATTTAATTACACAATGTGATTTACCTTCTATTACTACTCTATAAATTTTTTACTGAAAATTGTTTTTACTTTAAAAAAAAAAGTTGTTAAGAATTTACATAATTGATTTATTTCTAATTTTCCAAACTGGCTAAATGCAAACAGACATGTTGACCCAAAAATCGGTCTGTAGACTTCAACAGAAACTTTCCTATCGATTTCAAATTATTGCTAGGATTTTCTTTATTGGTCTTTATTTGATATTGGGATTCATACCTGATCAGCCCATAATCAGTATCATTGATATACAGGGTGTTCCTAAATTGAACGTACAAACGAAAAGGGGAGATTCCTTAAGTGAGTTTAAGAAAAAAAAGTTCCATAAACATGGGTCGCAAACGTTTAGTTTTCGAGATACAGAGTGTTGAAGTTAGAATTTTTTTCTCATAGTATCTACACTTCACAAGATATTCAACTGAAATTTGGCATAGATATTACATTTGAGTTCTCACCATGTGACATGGCAATTTCGATAGAAGATCTACAGGGTGATATTTTTTCTGGAACACTGCCACTTGTTCACCTGCAGAACTTCTTTTTGGTGAGCAATTGTTAATTTGAAAAATGTAAAAGAAGATTTGTTCTTATACTAAACTTTTCGTTCTCTTGTGGTTTTGTCGTATCTACCAACGATTTCGAGAAAATAAAATTTGAACGATTCTCTCGATATCCTCGTGAAAATCTAAATTATGATGGGGAGGCCACTTTGTAAGCTGTGTTGAATGAATTCAGTGTCAGTTTATATGGAAATTTTCCTGATCTGTAGCAATGATTCATAAAGATTCGATAAACTCGTATAATCAACACATGTTTTTGATTAAAACTTTAACACCCTGTATCTCGCAAACGAAACGTTGGCGACCCCATGTTTATGGGACTTTTTTTTTTAAACTCACTTAAGGAATCTCTCCTTTTTTTTGTACGTTTAATTCAGGAACACCCTGTATTCATGAATTAATATGTTTGATTAATAAAATGAAAAGAACATAAGTATTTGGTAATGAAATTTACTCCATGCATAATTTACATATAAGAAGAAAGTAAATTACATTCTTGAAAAAAATTAAAAATTATATTCGGGACTTCACATCCTAAATGAGAAATTCGCAATCATTTATAAAAATTTCACCAGCCCTGATTTTTACCTCTTCCGATCCCCTCAGTAACATACTTTATCTTGTGGGTACAGCAGATTCTTTGCGAGCTGCATCTTGTAAGAGTTGGGTATCAACTTCATCAGCTGGTAACTGAACATATCGCACAACTGATCCTCTAATAAAACAATTCTTGACAGATAACTGAAAATAACTATGATAATTTCATAACATCAAAGAATAAGGATAGCCTTACCATGTGTGGATATTTATCTGTATCTGTAACACTTATGTCTGTGAGTTTAATATTCAAATATTGGTCGACTGAGTGTAAGGTACCACATATACTGAAACGGACAATTTAAGTAGTATAAGTTTGAGTGAGTAGGGAATTTATTACCTCAGATCGTTTTTGAGTTCTACAACCACATCCTTTCCTACTAGGGATTTGAAGAATGAATAGAAGAGCTTCAAATAAAAAACAGAAAATCCATTAGAATCGATAAGGTACCCAAAGATTCACTAAGGTGGACTTACCATATCGATAATATAGCTGAAGAGATAATTTTGATTAGTTATTAATAATAAGTAGTTATCTAAACCAATAAATCCAAAGGTGTTATGATTTTAAACGATAAGTTTTATAAACCGGGGAATTTATTTGAGGTTAGGAAACAATTTGACAGGACTCCAGTATAATTCTTTTCTATGCTCCTATCCATAGATACTTATGAGAAAACATGACAATTTGGGCTTGGACCTCAGCTTAGAAGATTTTTTTTATTGAAAATAAAATACGCAGCACCAAAGATGAAGGAGAATTCTTTTTAATCTTTGTTCAGCATGATTTCAATGAGCTTATAATTGACTGCCATTTCACAATGATGGTAATAAGGCCGTGGTTAATCATATTTCATATGATTTCAAAGATACGGAGGATATTTTGGAGTGGAAATAAATAAAACTCTCCAAAAATAATCGGTCAAACTTTATTGATTATTATAAAAAGAAATATCTTTCATGTACTAGCATCAGATCGAATGATTGAAATAATAGTCAAGATCTTATTATTCTTATTCATTCGAATAATATTATCATCAATTCAAAAATTCGGCATATTGTAAATTGTAATATTTTATTTGTGATCCGACTATTCGTCTTTCTTTTAATTTTTTTAGGCCTTTCGAATCAAATTGGATTTTTAATATGTATATGATGTGATCATTTGGGGAAGGTAGAAATATTGATTCATTTTATTATTTAACTTATTAAATACACACACTATAACACAGCCTCTTCAAGAATAAAGTCGCAAATTAGTATTGAAAATCAATCGATCATATGTGATCTCTGAATTATATTATTTTAACCAACTGTTGAAACAAAAAGTCATGTTTCTGTGAGTAATCATGTAAATGAATATCTGAGAATCTACTGATTTTCTCGAAGGGCTGAAGGCAACAGTTACAGAAAATCAGTCGATTCTTAATCTTCCTTGATGAATATTCTTCTGTACATTCTGTTCCATATCATTCGCCATTAGGATTATTTTCATCAAATTATCATCGAAAATAAAATCCGATGATCTTCAAGAGTATTAATTGATTTTCGAAATTAATATCATAAAACGTTTTCTTTGTCTTCATCAACACGATTTTCGTGATTCACAACAATCCTCAATACAGAAAAGTGATTCCATCATCAATATACAAATGTCTCTCGTCTTTGGGTAGTTTCATATTTCATCAGATGACATCAACACAACCATTTTATCACAAAAATTGATTCATTTATCGTCAAAAGGTGTTTTAACAAAGTATGTTGTTAAAGTCCCCTTTCCCTTGACGTAGGTAGGACCTCTGCATTCGCAGGTGTAGCCTGTATTCATCAGGATTTTCGCAGTAGCTTCAGTGACCTAAAATGAAACAAGAAGAATTAGGCAACTTGGCAATTAGTTTTCAAAAAATTCTACTAGAAATACACTGACCGGCAAAACAATCGATGAAGTTTGTTTGATTCATAAATATGTTATTTCAAGTCTGATTCAATTGATATTTTTCTCGATTGTTGGTATGTTCATCCTTAATCAATCGCCAGTATTGAATTTCAGAAAACACGGATTACGTAATTTCAAACAGGGTGAAACAAGATCTGATTTTTTTACCCCAACTTTAGAAGCACCTCCTGGTGTGTTCCATTTTTCCACCGCGTGATTTTCTTATTTCATCATCAAGATCTGATTTTTTACCCCAACTTTAGGAGCACCTCTGGTGTGTTCCAGTTGTTCCACCGTGTGATTTCTTAGTTCATCATCAAGATACATCTTCTCTTAACAATCTTCATTCATAATAATAGCTCAAATGTTTGTTAAAGATGCAGGGTATTCAGTAAAACATTAAATTTCGCCATGTCTACAACAGTTCTTCAACAAATTCAACCTAAAATTCTGACCTAATGAAAACAAACTGAAAACAGAGCCTAAAACATAATATTGTTTTAACGCCTAGACGCAGATAACAGGTGTAATTCGACTAGTCCGAGAGCTGGCACGAATTTTAGGGTAGGTATTTGAGGCAAGCTGAAAACTTGTCAGATACCTCTCCTATTATATCCCAACTCGGGATTGCAGACCTGGCTGGTGAGTAGCGGGGCTAAATCAACCCCTACATTTTTAATGGCCTGGCAGGTAGAAAGCCCTACCCAAATGATCTGTCTTTTTGGGAATCTTATTTTTAGTTATAAGTAACACTCCATTAAAATTTCAAGCTGCCAAATAATTTAATCGGGGTTTTAACATTGCCAGACGCGTGCAAAAATATTTTGCAAAAAATTATAAAAAATGTTTTTGAGGCAGCTTGAAATTTTAATGGAGTGTTACTTATAACTAAAAAATAAGATTCCCAAAAAGACAGATCATTTCGGTAGGGCTTTCTACCTGCCAGGCCATTAAAAATGTAGGGTGATTTAGCCCCGCTACTCACCAGCCAGATCTGCAATCCCGAGTTGGGATATAATAGGAGAGGTATCTGACAAGTTTTCAGCTTGCCTCAAATACCTACCCTAAAATTCGTACCAGCTCTCCTACTAGACCCTGCATGTCCTCATCAAGGTTTTGAATCAATTAGAGCATCACTGAGCTTCTGCAAATTTTCAGGAGTTGGTACGCGAGATCGAATTTTCCTCCCAAGAAATTCAAACATGCCCAATTGGGTTCAAATCTGGTCTTATAGCAGGCCAGTTGAATGCTTGGGTATCGACCTCTGCTAAATACTCCCTGGCAATAGGTACTAGTCACATGCGGTTGATTTGGTCGGGCATTATAAAGCATTAGCACGAAATCGTCTTCAATAAAAGGTGCACACCGAATAGCATGTCGCGCTGAAACTTCTATTGTTTCATGTTTTCACTCAGTTTTCCGTTTATTTTCATAAAGATAGGTTTTAAGGTTGAATCTGTTAAAGTACTTTCATGGTCATAGCGAAATTGTGCACTTTAATGTTGCTCTGAAAACCCTGTATCTTTAACAAAAATTGTGCTATTGTTCTGAATGGAGAATTAAGTTGTCAAGGGAAGATGTTACTTGATGATGAAATAAGAAATCATATGGTGGAACAACTGGAACACACCAGGCAGGGATGGTTCTAGAATTAGGACAAAAAAACAGATTTTGTATCACCCTGTATAAAATGACGTACAACGAGTTTTCTTGAAATTCAAAATTGATTGATTGAGGATGAACATACCTACAATGGAGAAAAAATCAATCGAATCGGACCAGAATTAACATTTTATGAATCAACAAACTTCATCGATTTTTTGGGTGGATCGATTATTTTGCCGTGAGTGTAGATTATTTCGCAATTTGAATTTTCATATTCATATTTCACCATAAAAATTATTTCATATAGCTTGACATTTTCTCATCAAATGGAGTATTCTGCAATATCTTTCTGAAATTCACGGTATTTGGAAAAAAGTTTATATGAACATGGGTCCTTAAAAGCTTCGTTACGGAGCTACAGGCTTTTAAAATTTCCGAAAAAAAAATGGGTTTTTCCTTCATAACTCCTGCAGTTTTTGTGATATTCGGTCCAAATTTGGAATGCGGGCTATTTTCAACGGTCTCCATCATTGCACGTCCTGAATCTTAATTAGAATCTACAGGGTGTTTCCTTTCCCTGAGCCATGTCTCCTTTTTCCCTTCCAAACTTTCTTGTGGTACGCCACTGATCAGCGTAAAATCAATTTTTGATATCCTCGTTCAATTTAAGAACTTTTTGACACCTGTAATTTTTTTGTATTTCTAACCGTTTTCCAGTAAAAAAATTATTGAACGATTGTATGTTATTCTCTAAATAAAGAAAATAATAGAAATACACTCAATGGGTATGCCAAAAATTTTCTTCTATTTTCATATTCAATTTCAAACTAAAAAAGTTCAATAATTTCTTACTCGAAAATGGTTAGAGATACGAAAAAATTACAGGATTCAAAAAACTTTCTAAATTGAACGAAGATATAAAAAATTGATTTTAAGCTGACCAGTGGCGTACCGCAAAAAAGTTTGAGAGGAAAAAAGGCTCCGGAAAAGAAAACACCCTGTATATTCTAATTAAGGTTCAGGAAGTGCAATAATGGAGACTGTTGAAACTAGCTCGCATTCCAAATTTGGACTAAATATCTCACAAATTGCAGGAGTTATGAAGAAAAAACAATTTTTTTTGGAAATTTCAACACCCTGTAGCTCCGTAACGAAGCTTTTTTGGACCCATGTTTATATGGACTTTTTTTCCTGAAATTATACGTAGATTCATCCCTTAAGTTATAACATATTATTATGTATATGAAAAAAAAGCGTAAAAGCTACTGAATTCACGTAATGGTTATCATCATATTTGCACGATTGTTCCTATGGGAACAGCGGGCTATCATTTTGCTCAAATGTTTGTATTTTCCGAATTTTGGACCGAAGGTTTTCTCGAAATTTTGTCCGGCTATTCGTCCGAGAACAGGTTGAAATTCTGAAATTCTGTCAGTTGGTTTAGGTTCCGAATGCCACAGTAAAGTTCTTTGAGGGTCCAAACGATCCATAGATTCAAGTAATGGTTATTTGAAAATTTCTATTTTTCCCGATATTTCCGAAACCACACATCTGATCATTTCGAAATTTGGTATTTTGAAAGAGAATAAGGACGCGTAAGCTTCTGACTTGACGTCAGCAATTTTTGAAAATTTTCTGTTATAAAGAAGTACGTATGGAAGACGAATTAACTTCATGAATGAATTATGAAATGGTACCAAATAGTACAAGATATTCAAAGATAATTATATAGATATGCACAAAAGCTTTGAGTTACGTCAAAGCTTCGTTGAATTTTTCAAATTATTAGGTACCTGTATTCTTCCCATTATTCCACAAGAATCCATTCTTGATGCAACGTTGACCGTATTGCCCCATATATCATATTGTGGTTTTTGAGCACCTACAACACCGGCTATCACAGGACCATGATTCAGGCCTGTGAAAAAAAATAATAAAAATATTATTCCTTGACGAATACAAATTTTCGACCATATTATTTTATTTTAATATCTGTATAGATTTCCATGATGACTATTTCAATGAAAAGGACTCACCTACTCTTAGTTTAAATCTCTGAAATGCATCTCTATTGATTTGATCTAAACTCGTCATCAGAGCTACTGCAAATTCGACTAAGGCGACTATAATATGTTCTTCTTTTCGAGTTCCACCCTGTAACAAAATTTGATGTTTTTTCTTTCATTCATTTTAATGGAACAAACAAGAAAGTGATAGTCATCAATTCAAAATTATTCGAAAACGTTTATAATTGATATTTATATCAATGAATGATCATCTCAAAATGCTGAAATTTTTTGTAGTAAACTTGAGATGTGATGCCTCGTAACTTTAAATGAAGGTATAGGTACACAACTTAAGAATAATAATATGAACTTTTGGTTCAAGAGTTTGACATAAGCATACATCAGTAGGTACTAACGTTTTCCATTTCTGAGAAAACGAAGGATGTTAATTTCATTGATTATAAAGTCGCAGTTGGCTTTGGACTATTATAAATATTCATATTCTGATGTAAACTTTAATTTAAAACAAACGATACTGTGAGTTTAGGCTGGTCATTCTGAAAGAAATTGAATAATGTGACTGGAATTATAAAATTTGTAGACTGCATAAGAAACGATACGATGAAAATTTTACAAAGCAACCTACAATGTGACATCATTTATAGATACCCCGTATAAAAACTAATATTGTTTGTTTTCCCAGTAACGTGTGTTGGTTGAACATTTTTCAGTGTCTGTCACAAAAAACATGATTTAAATTGGAAAAATTCTCGGAGAAATTAAATGAGAAACAATGAAAAGGTTCGACCTGGCTTTTTGTCACACACGTTAGGGGAAAACAAAGGATATTAGTTTTTATTCAATGAAACTTGACATCCTTCTTTTTCTCAGAAATGGAAAATTGAATACATATTAAATTTCCGTTTTCATTACCTTTCTTCCTCTTTCCCTGGGCTCAGTCCAGAAGCTAACATATAAGTACTTCCCAATTGTTTTGATTTTTTCTATACAACTAAACTTTGGCTTCAATAACAGCTGAAAATGATAAAAGAGAACTATAAAATTCATTATTATGATTTATTATCTAATGTTTTCGAACAAGTCTGCTCTAAAGTAAGTGAAAATTTAATTATCCTCATCATTTCGGCGTGAATGATATTAGCATTGTTTAAGGTCCTTCAGCAATGGTAGGTATTAATAAAACGGTGAGGTTTTTGCTGATGTATTCATTATACAGGGTGGCCATTTGAAAACGAAACAGACGAGATTACAGACGAAATAAATTTTTTCGATAGAAATGCTCGGACAGGTCGATTTCTGTTTCGAGGGGACAACTTAAGATGTAGGTTACGGACGCATAGCGCTTCAACCCTTGCTACTACAACCCTCACCCCCAATTTTTGAATAGGGAAGATGGGGTGAGTGATACCTCATTTGAAGGGTATTTTTATACTGATTTCAGCACAGTAATTGATTTTTTCATTTTATGCATTAGTTCTCGAAATATTCTCAACTAAGTATTTAAAATGAAGTGGTGTTTTCATGGCACTTGTAGTATTTTTTTGTGAAAAATCGACATTTTGAGCTTCAAAACAACCATGTTTATCTAAATGTCGTTGATTGAAGAATTCTGCGGTTCTATTCGCACATTGATTGTTTGCAAAAAAAAGTGAAATTATTTCCACCCGCTCTGCAATTGAATAAACCATGTCGAACAATGAATTAGAACACATACAAGTCTCGATTCAAAACTAAGAATAATTCACATGTCAAAGAACCAGTAAGCCAACTTAATGATCTGTTCGTAATAAATAAAAAATTATCGATTCTCATTTTTTTGAAAAGATATGAATTCAATAATCAACAAAATGAAAACATTATTGAAGCCAACTGAGAAAACACTTCATAATTAAGTCGGAAATCGTTTCACGAATTGGGACTGGAATATTTCTGTGGCATCATTAATGATTTGATTTTCTTACCTGGTAATCTGATTAGAGATATGTACGTATTTGGACTTTTTGGAGATTTCTATCGATCAAGTGTTACCGCATGTTATTGGAAATACTGCAAATTATATCGAAGATAATTTAGATTGAGTTTCAGCAAGATTGAGCTCCTTCGCAATACGCTTTGTTTGTTCGACATCTTGATTAAAGATTTCTATGTCAGTGGATTGGAGGAAGGAAGCCACAGTCATGGTTGTTTTGAAGCTCAAAATGTCGATTTTTCACAAAAAAACACTACAAGTGCCATGAAAACACCACTTCATTTTCAAATACTTAGTTAAGAATATTTCGAAACTAATGCATAAAATGAAAAACAATTACTGTGCTGAAATCAGTATAAAAATACCTTTCAAATGAGGTATCACTCACCCCATCTTCCCTATTCAAAAATTGGGGGTGAGGGTTGTAGTAGCAAGGGTTGAAGCGCTATGCGTCCGTAACCTACATCTTAAGTTGTCCCCCTCGAAACAGAAATCGACCTGTCCGAGCATTTCTATCGAAAATTTATTTCGTCTGTAATCTCGTCTGTTTCGTTTTCAAATGGTCACCCTGTATATTGTTCTCAAAGCCCACTTTTGTGTAACAAATATCTGGTTCATGAAAGGGGAATTTCCCCAAAAGATGATACCATATGACAAAACGAATGAAATTAGAGAAATACAGGACCTTGAGTATATCCTGATCAACTTGATTCCTTAGTCTCAAAAAGGTATATATGTTTGAGTTGAGCTTTTTTCTTATATGTTCTATATGTGGTAACCAATTCATATTTCTGTCCAGTATAACTCCTAAGAATTTCACTGTGCTATTAATCATGACTTCAGTGTCCTGAAAGCTAAATTTCTCAGGGCCATTTCTGGTTGTTCTAGCAATGTCGAAAATCATGCAATCTGTTTTTTGGATGTTCATAGTTAAATTCCCGACACCCGTCCGTGATCTCACACAAAATGAGCCTGGCAAACCTCATCAACTCATCCACATCTCCAGATCCAACCACAAAATGTTTGTTATCAACATAGGTAGTTGGTTTACACGGTATTCCAAGTTCCAATATCATGCAGCATAAGCTGTTGACGTAGACTATAAAAGGAGGGGACCCAGAATGCTGCCCTGAGGTACTCCAAGTGCAGTGTTAATCTCATCTGAGGTGAAGGAGACTCCATCGATATTAATTGTGCCTTTTTGTTTTCTGTTCTGAAGATAGCTTTTAATCAGTTGAAGTTGACTGTCTCTGATTCCACATCTGCCCAACATGTCCAGCAATATCTCATGATCCACAGAGTCAAGAGCTTTAGATAGATCAACAAACAGAGCTAGTGGAATATTACCCTTTTCTAAATTTTCAACCACAGATTGTAGGAGTTCAAAAATTGCTGTTTCAGTGTTCTTGTTTGTTGTGTATCCATGCTGATTAGGTGATGTAACCTGAAACTTTTTGAAAAAATTAATCATCCTGTTAGCGATGAGTTTTTCAATTATTTTTGAAAAAGAGGACATTAGACATATTGGTCTGTAGTTCGATAGTTCATCTTTGTCACCTTTCTTATAGATGGGCCTAATAACCGCAATTTTGAGGTCTTCTGGAAATACTCCTTCTATGAGAGCTCTGTTTATTATTGCAGCTAAAGGCTCTGCAATGTATGGGCAGTCAGTTTTATCGCCCTCATAGGAATTTCATCGTGTCCATATGAATGTGAATTTTTAAGGGATCTTATCCCGATATTACCTCATCCTGAGTCACTTTGAAAGCAAAAAATGATTTACCTGAATTTATATTCTTTATTCTAGATGTAGTGTACAAAGACATTTTTTGCTGATGGTTAGCTGATACAGTAGCAAAAAGGTGATTGAAATCATTGACCAACTTACATGTATCATCACAGGAAGGTGTGGCCTGTTTCTCCTTAGAACCAGATAGTTGCCTAATAATCTTCCATACTGATTTGGATTTATTCGAAGAATTAATTATGTAGTTGTTAAGATGGTCTTTCTTTGCACGTGATATAGCTCTGTCATATTTTCTCTTCGTTTCGAGATATGCTGGCTTAAATTGAGTTTTTATACTAGAAATGAAAATAGGTTATCTAGTTGTTTTTTCAAATGGAGTATATTCTCTGTAAGTGGAAGTCTTCTAGTTTGTGTATTAACCTAAACCCTCATTTTGGGGAAACATCGGTAATAAATTTCCCTGTATTTGTTGGAGAATTCTTCCCAGACTGTGTTCACATCATTAGTATCTGATAGCAAATCATTCCAATTCTCTTCTTGAACTAAACTGACAAAAGTATCAGCTCTATTGTTGTTAAATATTCTTCTTTCATCATAAATATCTCTTTTATGTGAGGGTTTCAGAAATTCTGCTGCTGAAAATATTATAGTTGAATGATCTGAAATGTGATTCTCGGAAATTCGACAGTTTCCTTCCATATTTGTCCAAACATGTACCAGATATCGGACGAGTTACCTGAGGAACTGGTAAATCAATACCAAATGTTCCAAGCAATGCCTCCAGCTCAACCTTTTCATGACTATTAGTAAACAAATTTATATTAAAATCACCAGTTATTATGAAATTGCTACCTGTTTCACATATTCTGATGAGCATTGATCTAAATCGTTCAAGAAATATATTAAAATTGGACAATGGTGGTCTGTAAATGCAGATTATGATAATTCTTCCTGTGGAAGAGGATAGATGTATAGCAGAACATTCTATTGTATTAGGTACACTCAAATCCACCAGATCATACCTTGGTAGAAAACTTGAGCGAAGATCTACAATAAATTGCTGTCCCTCCATGTTCTCCGCGTGAACGGCAGTAATGAGAAGCCAAGTCGAAACCACTGAGATTATAAAGAGGAAGTTCTTCCTGCGATAACCAATGTTCTGTTATTGCTGCGACATGAATACTTGGGTCAGCCAATAGTATTTCCAGTTTATTTACTGCAGTGGTCATGGATTGTACATTCTGTAGAATTAATTTCAGTTCTTGTTTTTTCCCTGAAAAGCTGTTGATCGCTGTTTCAGTTTGTTCACATTGATGTCCCTCTGAAAAAATTCCTGAAATCGAATTCTCGTATTATCACCCCAGTCGGCCAGAAAGCCGGATTTTGCAGTTTCTGAAGCACTTCATCATTTTGAGTTCCTACACTGAAGGACGAGTTTGAGCCTTTTGTTGGTAGTTTTTTAACCGTGATCGATTCCTCCTTTACAGTTGCGGATATAAAATCCTTCAGGTCACTTTCCGTAACCCCAGTACCAGCTATTCTTTCTACATAAAGCCATTTCTTTTTCACAGCTCCATGTATTTTCTTATTATCAACTTGCCCTGTACATATAATGCTAGGTTTCTGCTTCCTGATTCTTTTTCTTTGTACCTCTATCCATTGTTGTTTCGCCAATTTCAGTTTCTTTTCCACTTTGTTGTGATTGTGCTGTGACAGATACTTCCGATAAACTGCGCACCACACATTAATGCGGCGTTCCCACAAGGCGTTATTCACGACAGTGAACCACGCTTTCGTGAAATACACTTCTGTGTGAACGCATTCCTCACGAAAGCAAGTTTAACGACTATGCGTTCACACAGAAGTGTATTTCACGAAAGCGTGGTTCACTGTCGTGAATAACGCCTCGTGGGAACGCTGCATTACACTGAAAATCTCTGTGATTGTCTTTGTACGACAGCGAAAGGATTCTGTTGATGCCAAAGGTGATTATTTCGAGCATTGTTTATTCCATCGCGAGTAAGTTGAGCTTCATCTGTGAATAATTTCGTATGCGCAACAAGGCGGGCAAAAATTTTTTGATTTGGAACCCGACGATTGGGAAAACGTCTACGATACTCCCTTTCAGCTGCACTTCCGTTCATATCACATGAACAATACACCAAAAGCATGTCAACATACTCTTCATCAGAAATGTGTGCGGCATGATTTTCAACAAATTGAAATAAAATTGTATCAACAATAAAATCACTTGTTTGACAGATAACTAAATGCTCTATCTTTTCTCATCATAAATGATAGCAAACCATAGAATTGACATAACTGTCAACTAGATTCAAGACTAATGATAGAAATATGAACATGACTAATGAAACTTTGGATATTACAGGAAAAAATTATCCAAACTCATCTGAAAGATCGACTAAGAGAAAAGAAGTTGACGGTTTTTATTTTGAACAATATTTGAAGAATTAATCATTTATCTTGTTCCTACTGATTCATCAATTGGTACTTCAGAAATAGTTCGTAAATTTTCCAAATGTTAACTGTTTTTCGCTTTTTTGATCATTTTTATGAAATTTTTGATTTACAATTTTTTCGGCAAATAATTCGTAATATTTGTCTGAGTGTTACAATTAAAATACATATGATTCTCATAAAACCTTCGCATTTTCTCAACGATTCAAAAATATTCTCCGAAGCCCCTTGAATGGACCGGAAAGCGAGGCGACTCGTTTTGAAGGCCTCTTCACGATTTGGTTTTTCGGCGGGTTGCTCCTCTAATCAATGCTCTGGGTATCATCACTACTATCGTATTAATCTTCAACTTCAACACAGCATTTGACACATCCTTTTCAGTTGAAAGTTCATTTGTTACAATATTAACATCGACATTAACGAAATCATTTAGAGTAATACTGTTATTATCAACATTTCCAGCTGATTCCAACGTTTCAGAAGGATCTATACGGTCACCATAATGGTTAGTTAATGGTCGGTATTTATTACCTACGTCCGGCATCATTATGGAAAACCCAACCCTTATACCTTTTTTACCAATACCCATTCGAAGAGTGACGCTCTTGGAATATTTCGTTATAGAGAGAATTTCTTCGTTTTAGGGGGTGTTTTAAACATGGAATAACGAACGAAATTCGTTATACAGACGTTCGCTATAGGGAAGTTCCACTGTATACAGGGTGTTTCATTGGAAAAGGAAAATACTTCACAGGTGCATAGGTGGCACCAAGACGGTTCCGGAGATACCCCATTTATTGGGTCTTACTGTCTTCGTAGCCGAGATACAGGGTGTTTTATGAATTTTGCCCGTTTCTTTCTGAGGCCGTATCAAACGAACCACCCGGTATATTATCTTCATATTTGGCAAATATGTTCCTAATTGAGGACACAAACGTATCATGCAATAACCGCCTTGAAAATCCAGGTCCGGGTTAACAAAAAATTATGAATCGTTTGAATCCTCGAAACAACACCCTATACATCGGAATTTTGAAAATCTGTTTTAATATTCGAACACACCACTAAAAACTCAACTGAGACGTATACTGCAAATTTTCGCGCAGACAGTTTTACTGCACAAATTTTCAACGTAAAAGTAAGTAAGTTTTTAAGAACTTGGATACCCGAAAGTGGTTTGAAGTGACTTTTAACAATGAATTATCAACAATATTGAATCCATAATTTTTTCGACATTGCTTGTAATTCATTTCCACATTGGTTTTCCTTTTTACAACTGTATACTTGAAAATCCAGGTCCGGGTCAACAAAAATTATAAATCGTTTGAATCCTCGAAACAACACCCTGTATATCGGAATTTCGAAAATACCACGAAAACTGAACTGAGACGTACACTTCAAATTTTCGCGCAGTAAAAACGTAAAAGTGAAGTTTTTAAGAAATTGGATACCTGAAAGTGGTTTGAAGTGACTTTTAACAATGAATTATCAAAATATTGAATTCCATAATTATTTCAACATTACTTTGTAATTCATTTTCACATTAGTTTACATTTATTGAGAAGTGAGTTGCATTAGGTTGCACGAAATGTCCTCCTTTTGATCTGACCATTTTCTTGCTCGTTCAAGAATATCTCCAACTGCTTTCCGAATCACATTTGGATTGTTTTTCATTTTCTTGCTAGCGTCTTCCATTTTTCTGGTTAGCTGATCCAGAGTATTGATTTCAGAGGAATAAATTAAGGATTTCATGTGACCCCAGACATAATAATCGACGGGATTCAAATCAGGGAATCTTGAAGGCCAATTATGAGGGCCTCTCCGACCAATAAATGAATTACCAAAATTGTTTTTTAAAAAGTCTCGAACGTATTTTGTCGATGCACCATCGTGCTGAAAGAACATGCCAGCAGTGTTCACATTCTCATCATGGAGCAAAATTGGTAACATATTCTCCAGAAATTCCAGGTATACTTCGCCAGTTAAACCTGCAGGTAGAAAATAGGGTCCTAATATTTTATTGTCATGATTCAAACGATTCATAATTATGAAATAATTAACAAAAAATATAATTTTTTGTTAACCCGGACCTGGATTTTCAAGTATACAGCTACAAAAAGGAAAACCAATGTGGAAATGAACTACAAAGTAATGTTGAAATAATTATGGATTCAATATTGTGGATAATTCATTGTTAAAAGTCACTTCGAACCCCTTTCGGGTATCCAAGTTCTTAGAAACTTTACTTTTACGTTGAAAATTTGTGCAGTAAAACTGTCTGCGCGAAAATTTGAAGTTTACGTCTCAGTTAAGTTTTTAGTGGTGTTTTCGAATATTAAAACAGATTTTCAAAATTCCGATCTACAGGGTGTTGTTTCGAGGATTCGAACGATTAATTTTTTGTTAACCCGGACCTGGATTTTCAAGGCGGTTATTGCATGATACGTTTATGCTCTCAATTAGGAACATATTTGCCAAATATGAAGAAAATATACCGGGTGGTTCGTTTGATACGGTCTCAGAAAGAAACGGGCAAAATTCATAAAATACAGTGTATCTCGGCTACGAAGACAGTAAGACCCAATAAATGGGGTATTTCCAGAACCGCCTTGATGTGAAGTATTTCTCTTTCCTAATGAAACACCCTGTATAAATCAATAAAGTGAATCTGAACACCAACATGTGAAAAAACATGCAAGGCATCTTGTATTATTGACATTCTTATAAACATTAAAATAATGATTATTTTTAGTGCTTGAAGATTGTAGCTATAGAAATATTATTCTTTCTAAAGAGTGCTCTACAAGATTTCTTATAACATAGGCTTAACATAGTCCTCAAAGCTTTTTTCTGAACAATGAAAATAAAGTATGGAATGAAAATTTGCATAATACCATTGAGTTTGAATATTAGATGTAGACATTGAGTTTAAATATATAGGTAGATGTAGACTCAATGATAATAGCATGCAATGTTTAGTCTTCCTCTGAGTTTTTCAGTATGAGGGCCCCATTTCAGGTGCTTGTTTAGAATGCCTCCAAGGAATCTCACAATATCTTTAATGTGAATGTCAGAAACATCAATTGTTTTTGGGTTATTCAAAACCGATTTTTCACAATGAAACAACATACATTGTTTTTTATTCGAATTTAGAATTGTGTGACCACAACCATTTCCTCACAATTTCGCTTGGATTTAAAGTCTCTGACGAAGAGTGTAACGCATGATGACCTAATCAAAAGTTGAAATCATCCGAGAACTTTCGTAAGGATACTGTAGAGGACGTCTTAACCAGAGCTGTGCCGAAGCCTTGTGCTTAGTGCTCGTGAAAGCACTCGAAGCACTTTAGTGCTCGTGAGCACTGTGCTCGCGAGCACTTGATTGAACCAGTGCTTAGTGCTTGGTGCTTCGCGAATTTTTCGAAAAGGCTTAGTGCTTAGTAATTCGAAAAAGTGCTCCCAAGCACTTAAGTGCTCACAATCACTTTCAGGAATTACCAAGCACTAAGTCCTTCATGGACTTGTTGGTACATAGAAATGACAGACCGCCGCGTGATTCAAATAGACAAAGAACTAAAATATTTTTTTTCGTTTCACTTCTATAGATATGAAATTTGTTCATTTTTTCTTGTATTACAAACACTGGCGTTAAAAAAACAATCTCGCTGTATGTTATGCACTTTCTGGAACAATTTTTACGTTTTCATTATTTTGACAAGAAGAACTGATTGTTATGATGTTATGGCGGAATTTTATTTTGGAAAATTCTATGGAGCAATGCGACCTTCTTTTAACATACGATTCAGGTAGTTATTATCATGATTTCAAGTAATTTACTGGCGAATATTTCAGTTACAGTTTGTTAACTGAATGAATGCCATATAGAGCTCAGAAAACCATAAGAAACATTTCCATCTAATTTGTTGACAAGACGTCACTGTTTCTCTATAGTTTTTTTCGGTATGTCGTCATGGTTACCTGTCTGTATATTTGGAATTTATCAACAATAATTATTTCGTCGACCAAGAAGGTGATTTCAATATGTACAAAGTTAAATATAAATGACCAATTTCAATGTTCAATTGATGCTGCTTCAATGCTATTTCCAAGAACAACCGAACATAAAGCATTCAGAAGCGATAGAGTAATGTCAGAACTCAACAGTAACATAGAAATCTCAGAGTAAGAAATAATAATAGTAAGTTTATTTCTTACTCTGAGATAGAAATATAGAAAATTTTATTATATAAAATGTATATCTTGTGAAAAATGAGAGTGTATTTCAATCAAGAATTTATATACCTTTCATATTGATGTCGTCGGAAAAGTCTTGTAATCAACCGAGGTATTAATCAAGCGACTAATGGTCTCGAACTATTTGAGGCGTGAGCGGAGCGAACTCTTTGAAATATCTTAACTATTGGTCGCCCTCTTATAGATAACCTAGTTGATTAAAAATCAATTAAACAACTCGCTGAAAAAACCTATTGTCAATTTCATTTATGTCCAGTTCAAAACACGATAACACTAGAAAGAAAAAATCAAGACATCAAAAATCAACTAAGAGATATTTGGATGGAAAATATTAAGTTTATTTTGAAAAGTGCTTAGTGCTCGGTGCTCGTGTGAACGAATTACTTTCCAGAAGTGCTTAGTAATCGCGAGCTTTCTTAAAAAAATAAGGGCTTAGTGCTCGAGATTCCGGAGCACTTTTCAATAGGGCTTAGTGCTTTGTGCTCGAAGCACTTTTCTTCAGTGCTCGGCACAGCTCTGGTCTTAACTAATGATATGTTGTATGGTCATTGGGCCTGATCTACTTAAACTACCTGTGATATTTTGATACTGGTAAAAAGTTTAAGTAAATTAAAAAGAGAAGAGGACCGAAAATCCTTCCCTGTGGCACGCCCAGCAAAATTTCGCTGAAATCAGACATAAAGGGTTCACAAGTTATTTCTATAACCACTATCTGTCTTCGGGATGATAAATAAGAGTCTAAAAGTTTGTGTTGCTCATTTTTGATTACGCAGTCCTCAGTAATCTCCAATAATTTCCGGTGGTTCACACAATCAAAAAATCTTCGGAGTGGACTATGAACAGGCCTAATGATGTTTTCTTTCTGTTCAGGAGCCTTCATTGTTTTATTGATGATTTCAAACTGTGCAGTTTTCTATTTTTTCGATCTTATGAAAATTCATGCTGATTGGGTGATAGGACTCCGAACTTGTTAAGAAATTTAATCAAGCGATACATGAAATCTTCTCAAGATTTTCTCAAGAGTTGATAATGCTCGTAGTTTCCATAGTTACCTAGACTATCATCTAGGTAAATGTACCAATTATCGACACTATAGTGGAAACTTGGGAATGTACAATGTTTTTCGGATAGTCATCAAATATTTTTTCACACATAAAAGCCAGTTTTGAACTCATTGTACCTTTAGCTTCTCAAAACAAAACAAAATCGTGACAGGAAGTTTGATATTTAAAAAAAAATACAAATCAAGTTGGAAGTCAGATGTCCCAATTATCGACAGCTCTGGAATTGAAATTACAATTATCGACATACATGAGGACCAATTATCGACACTGTGAAATCAACAAGAATCAAGAGTTGTATGGATAAGAGAAAAATAAATATTTAATCAGATCGATAAATTCAATGAATGACATCGTTAAATCTGATAAAAAACACATACAGGGTGTTCCAGAATCCGTTACCAAATGCCAAAGGGACTTCTCAACTGATTTTAAGAAGAAAAGTTTTTACAAACATGGTCCGAACGGCTTCGTTACCGAGGGACCGGATATCAAAATTCAAGAGAAAAAATTTTTGCTTTTAAAATTGGTGGTTGAAACTTGAACTCATTCAAAGTGCTCTTTGAAAATTGAGAAGAGTTTAAAATTTCAAGTCAGAGTCGTTGAACTTGGCAGTTTCTTAGTGATTTTGGCCTATTTTCTTGACGGAGTAGCTTTAGTCATGAAAGATCCATATTTCGTGACTTGAAACATCCATTTCACCATCAATAGTTCATACTTCTCTTTGGTTAAAACAGTCTCAGGACCTATCTGCCTTTCATAGTGTGGTTCTGGGAACATCGAATTGTTGGAAGTTTCTTAGAGCAGGCATTATGTTTTCACATTCATAACATTTTATTATTCGAAATAGACTGAAAAATTACGAAACCACAATCGATAATGTAATGCGCTCGTCATCGACATCTGCGAAAAAGTATGAAATAATATCATAAGAGTTTATCAACATTTGGTGTCGGTTTGTATGGACTTAAACTCTGATCATTTTTGGTCAAAATGTTGAAAAGAAATTGTTGATAGTGCTCACCCATTCCACAAAAAAATATATTGAAAAGTTAGGTCGAGTGTGCCCTATGATCGGCAAAAAATTAACCATTATTCGACATAAATTGAACCTATTATCGACATTGAAATATTTCATTTTCTAATTGGAAATTTGAAGGAAATCATTATGTCGATATTGGTACATAATAATAATGTTGAATCGCATACAATAAAGTTACTTTTGTTCCGAAAAAAGAAGGCTATAAGCTCCAGGAAGTATTTCAAATAACACCACACTTTAACCCAATGGGGATGATCGTGTTTTAGATGTACCTATTATCGACACCCGTTTTTTAATGAAAATACCACAGAAAATTTATTTCATTGATTAAACTGAAATCATCAAACCATATGAAAGTGTGTTAATGTACAAAACTTATACACTTGAATCTTGTGAGTTTGCTTGGATATGATGAGGAGGCATTTCTTACTGAATTGGTAACAAATAGGCTGTAAACTCGGTTGAGGCTGAAACTCAACTGAATGAGGGCACATTTTCCACTGAGGATACTCAGAAACAATCGGGATATTTTCAGATATGCTGAGAAAACTATAAGTTACATATTCGCGAAGAAAATAATTCTATGGCTGGTCCCGAACCTAATATATGGAAAGATGAAAAGTGTCGATAATTGGGGCACTGTCGATATTGGTACATTTACCTTATATCACCTTTTTTATGATTTATTTTATGAAAGCTATTTTAGACGGATCTGGAAAAAATATATTATTAGAAGGCTTGTTGATTATATACATACAGGGTTTCCTTTTAAGTTGGCCTATTAGATGTTTTAGGAGAACTAGTGAATATTCGTTCTGAAATTTCAGGAGAAGCCTTGAGGGTGAAGGAACTCTTCGCCTAAAATATTTCAAGTCGATAGTGTTGCCACGTCTATTCAAAACATATCTACTTTCTTATTTCAAATGGAACTACCTATATTTCATTTATGTATCGATTCATACCAAATTCGCAGTATAACCCACTAAAAAAATTTCTCTGCTATGCACTGTTGCCAAGTTATTCACAAAATTCTGTAACTTTTGGCATTGGCATTGCCAGTTGGGAAATGCAATATCTAGATTATTTTTATGCGAACGGAACCAAACTCCGCAGTCTCATAGTAAAGACTCCATGCATTCATGTGGCATATTCAGTATTTTGATACTCGTAAGGTTTTTCGAAGATATTACTCCGAAAATGTGAAACTCAAAATTGAAATATTTCGAGATTTTCAAATGGCAACCCCATATTTATTTTACAGCATTCGATTCGAAATAAAAAATGAATGGCAGTCTCCTCTTGCACTACTATTTATTTGGATAGTTCGAATGAGATGAAAAATACTGAAATTTTTCAGTATTTATAGTTCATGATCTATGGTTCTGTTTACGATGAAATGGTTCTATGATTATGGCGTGAATTCTTGAAGTAGATTCTATGGTTCAAATCATAAAAAAGTATTCGATAATAATGGATGTCATAGAAAAAAGTTTACCCATACTATTCAACACGATTCGGGTTATTTCACAATTCACGGAAAATGCCTTCAAAAATCGTTATTCACATTAGCAAGAATGACTTGAAAGAAATTCCGAAAATTGTTTAGGCTTTCTGTAATCCTGGCCTTATGTTCACTATTTATTATTTTTGACAGTTTTCAAATGAGATGAAAAATACTGAAATTTTCAGTTTTTATAGTCATGTTCAATAGACATAATGCTGTGTGATTATTAAGTGAATTATCGGAATGAATCCTATTGTTTGAGGTCATGGACATAGGGCCAGGATTACAGAAAGTCTAAACAATTTTTGAAATTCTTTCCGATCATTCTGCTAAATGGAATAACGATTGTTAAGGTCCTACAGGTCCTTTCAATAATTTTTGGCATTCCCCGTGAATTGTGAAATAACCCGAATCGTGTTTGAATAATATGGGTAAACTTTTTTCTATGACATCCATGATCATCGAATCCTTTTTATGATTTCAACCATAGAATCTACTTCAATAATTCACGTCATAATCATAGAAACATTTCATCGTAAACAGAACCATAGATCATGAACTATAAATACTGAAAAATTTCAGTATTTTTCATCTCATTCGAAAACATCCAAAATAAATAATTAGTGTAAAATGAGACTGCCATTCATTTTTCATTTCAAATCGAATGCTGTAAAATAAATATGGGGTTGCCATTTGAAAATCTCGAAATATTTCAATTTTGAGTTGCACATTTTCGCAGCAATATCTTCGAAAAACCTTACGATGTATCAAAATACTGAATATACCACATGAATGCATGGAGTCTTACTAGGAGACTGCTGATTTTGGTACCGTTCTCATAAAAAATAATCGAGATATTGCATTTCCAAACTGGTAATGCAAATGCCAAAAGTTTCAGGAATTTGTGAATAACTTGGCACAGTGCATAGCAGAGAAATTTTTTTTAGTGGGTTATACTGCAAATTTGGTATTGAATCGATACAAATGAAAATATAGGTAGTTCCATTTGAAATAAGAAAGTAGATATGCGTTTGGGATAGACGTGGCAACACTGTCGACTTGAAAATATTTTAGGCGAACAGTTCCTTCACCCTCAGGGCTGCACCAAAAATTTCAGAACGAAATATTCACTAGTTCTCCTAAAACGTCTAATAGGGCAACTTAAAAGGAAAACCCTGTATATGCTAGGATCAGATCAGATCTATGGAAAGCTCGATGAGTTTTATTAGAATTTCATAATAGCCATAAAGGTAATGTCCTTGAAAGATTTGACTTCCAACAGAACTTCATTCTAAGATACGTCAAACATAAAAACGACTCGTCAAGTCTTTTCACAAATTATTTTCACTAGTCCTCGGCAGTTGTGCATATAGATCTGAAGGCATTCCAAGCATTGCATAAGGAATCCTTATTCAATGGTTTTAGATACATTATCGGAATTGGAGATAAGGTTATTAGTAGTAAACTTTTTTTGCTTTGGCGATTGAGTTGTCATATTTTAATACCAAATTTGATACTCAGGTTGGGAGAATTTTGAAATATGCAGGGTATCCAGGAAAATGTGGGAAATCTCTCGTATTCAGATGAAACAAAAAATATGATGACAAGTGCCGATCATTTTTTCCTAATGGCCCCCTATGAAGATTGGGCCTCCTAAATGACTCTACTGGAAATCCATTTTAGTGGAATAAAGTTCAAACTACTTGATATAATTCGATGAAATTTTATATGATAAGCAGTAGTAAGGGCCTTTAAAATAATGTCCCTAAATTTAAATTAGCTTGTTCAGTAAACCGAGGCTACTCCGATCCTGATTTTAGATATAAATGCTCTCATTTTAACACCTTGTATGATAAGGTGTTGAGAGAAAACAAATTTTGAAATTAAGCAACAGAAAATCTACTCTTGTTCATTGTTGATTAAACAAACTTTTTCCAAAAAAACAACTTTTACGTTGAAAAACATGGTCAATTTCATTATACATATTATGTAATATAAATGATATTATCCGTCCGTGAAGTTGGCACCCACTTTTTTCAAATGAACAATTTTTTGTTTGCATTCGTTAGTAAGTCGTTAGTAAGTATTTGTAAGTCCAAAATTTTCGTTTGCAAGTCAAGGATGTTGGTAGAGAAACACCGCATTCCGCTGGGTGCTAACTTTACAGGCATCCACTTTCGAAATTTCTCAAAAAAAAATATAGTGTGAAAAGTCCATCATTTGTGAGTGTTTGTTAAGGCAAAAATAATTCTTTGTGCGCCACCTACAATGAGAAATGACACTCCAAAAATGCGAAGTTAGCACCTACATGTTTGAAAATTTGACTTTAGTTTTTTGCTTTTGATAGTACCTACTTCGTAAGTAAGTATTTGTAACTTAAAAAAAATCGTTTGTAACCCACCACATCATAGGGTAAAGACCCCTCAAAGATGCGGAATTAGTACATATGTACTTTTTTCAAACATTATATTTCTCTTGTTGGTTTTAGAACTCACATCGTTAGTAAATAATTTTAACACAAAAAATTTGGTTTTAACCACCCCAATAATGAAAGAGTGACACCCTCAAAATGCGAAGTTAGCACCCACATGTTTGAAAATTTGATTTTTTTTGCTTCCGATAGTACTTCGTTAGTATGAATTTGTAATTAAAAAAATTCGTTTGTAACCTACCCCATCATAGGGTAAACACCCTAAAAGATGCGAAATTGTATACACTTTTTCAAATATTTGCTATTCATTTACTATTTTTTCTTTTTTGTTTTAGAAAGCATATTGTTTGTAAGTATTTGTGACACAAAAAAATTTGCTTTTCATCACGCCGTTAATGAAAATTTACACCCCCAAAATGAGAAGTTAGCACCCACATGTTTGTAAATTGACTTTATTTTTGCTTTCGATAGTACTTCGTTAGTAAGTATATTTATTTAAAAAATTCGTTTGGAACCCACCTCATTATAGGGTAAACATCCCTTCAAACCCTTCTTCAAACATTATATTTTTCTTTTTTCTGTTTTAGAAAGCACCACCGTTAGTTAGTATTTGTAACACAAAAAAATTTGGTTTTAACCATTCTGATAATGAAAACATGACACCTCCAACAGTGTTTTACTCTCTTCTACTATCACGGTGTACCACAGAAGCAGAAGAGCAAAATATAATTATGGGGTCGGTAAGGAGTTGGGTCATTTTCTCATGATCGGTCAAATCAGAAACGAATTTATTTGTAATACAAATAGTAACTAACGAAGTACTATCGAAAGCAAAAACAAAATAAAATTTTCAAACATGTGGGTGCTTCGCTTTGGGGGTGTAATTTTTTCATTATCCGGGTAGTTAAAAGCAAATTTTTGTATTACGAATAGTTGCTTACGATGTTTGAAAAAGTGGGTACTAATTCCGCATCTTTGAGAGGTGTTTAACCTATGATGGGGTGGGTTACAAACAAGTTTTTTTTTTCATTACAATACTTACTAACGAAGTACTTACTATCGAAAGCAAAAAACAAAAATCAAATTTTCAAAATGTGGGTGCTAACTTCGCATTTTGGGGTTTCATTTTCATTATTGGAGTGGTTAAAACCATATTTTTTTATGTTACAAATACCTACTAACGATTTGCTTCCTAAAACAAACAAAAAATATAATGTTTGAAAAAGTGGTTAGTAATTCCGCATCTTTTGAGGGGTGTTTACCTTATAATGGGGTTGGCTACAAACGAATTTTTTACAAATACTTACCAACGAAGTACTGTCGGAAGCAAAAAATAAAATCGAATTTTAAAACATGTGGGTGCTAACTTTTCATTTTGGGGATGTCATTTCCTCATTGTAGGGTGGTTTACAACGATGATTTCTATCTTACAAACACTTACAAATGATGGACTTTCCAACTATATTTTTTTTTGAGAAATTCCGAAAAGTGGATGCCCGTGAAGTTCGCACCAAGCGGAATGCAATGTTTTTCTACCAACATCTTTGACTTACAAACGCAAATTTTGGACTTGAAAATACCTACTAACGATTTACCAACGAACGCAAACAAAAATTTGTTAATTTTCGAAAAAGTGGGTCTAACTTCACGGACACTAGGGGAGCCTCTTATACATTTTTAAACCAGTTGGCATTGCCGTACCCAAGGAGGGGGGTCAATAAAAATAAATGGCGTCATACAAAAATATAGAATCCGCAAAAATCCGGCAACGGTTATGTCTTATTTTTATTTCGGGGAAGGTTTCAATCCCTCTAACCACTACAATCCACAACCCTGTTCGTAGGTTACTTTTTCACCATAAATGAATTCTTTGACCAAAAGTAGGCCATTTTCTGGAAATGGCGGTTTTTATATTTGGGTTACCGTTCTGTCTCCACCATTGGATCCCCAGATTGAAATCAGGCGAAATATGCACCCAGATCTCGTATTATACTAATTTTTCAAAAAATTTACAGTAAGTTAACCCTCCCGCACCCCCTAAAATCTACCCGCGCGGAAAGTGTTTTTTCGGGCCAAATCATCTAGATAGGTAAAGAACAACTGTACCACCTGGTACCTTGGTATAAAAAATGCAGTATTCTTCAAGAATTGCCGTTGTGCCACTTATACTATATATTATGTAATAAAGATATATTGGAATTTGTGTGATATAAATTCACCTTTGATACAAGTAGGCTTAGGAAATATCAGGCGGATTCAAAAGATCATTGAAATTCATCACACGTTGTTCAAAAAAATGATATAATCGATGTGAAAATTCTAAAAAAAAATATATTTTCAGATTGAAACACCAAAAATGAGTCCATACTATTGGAGAGTTCATTACTCTCGCCGAAGTTACGGTACAATAGTTTATGCCTGCTGCTTCTATTTCACTCACTATCCCTTCTTCTTTTTCATAACCTTCGCTTTTAGATCACCTATACGAGAAGGAATTCGTTTTCGTTTGGACCGAAAACTACAGTTATCGAATGCACACCGTAACCTTACGGAATATAGTGGACCAGATAACCCAATAGATATTATTTGTGAAGACCCGCTGAAAACGAATGCGTTCACATGGTTCCATACACGGGTTCTTTGGATGGTACTACTTTTAGGAGGAACATTACGGCAATCGACTGGGTCGAGTGGAAAGTAAACGTAGTTTTCACTGTTTTCTAGCACCGGCAACTTACGTATCGGGTTTCCCCAAATTCGTTGTTTAGAGAGGATAGAAGGGATCACACGATCCCTTTGAGCTAGAAAAAAATTATGACATCTTTTTGGTCTCGATATCTGGGGGGAATAATTTGGTGAAAATCGCAACCTTGTAAGTTCAACTGTTTTCGAGTTATGAGCGAATAATGTGAAATGGCGTGAAATTACTCATAACTTCTCCTATACTGAAGCTATCAACTTGAAACCCAAAACTTTTTCCGGCACTCTCTCAAGTAGGAGCCACTGGTGTCAACAATTTATTTCTATCGCGGTTTTTTTTCTAGTAATAATACAAACCTGTTTTTCCCAAATGTAAAACATACAAATTTTCAGACGAGTAGAAGCGCTTTCTTCTGTTTAATAGTTATTTAATCAACTAGGTTATTAAAAACAGCGACCAGCGTTCGAGACCATTAGTAGCTAGATTACTAACCGAAATGATAACAAGATTTTTCCGATAACCTAAATTTGAATTGGGTATAAATTCTTGATAGAAATATGTACATTCTTATTTTGCACAAGACATACATTTGACATAAATTAAATTTCTATCTCTCTATGTTCCAGTAGATGAGTTTTGACATTATTCTATTGCTTCTGAATGCTTTGTTTCGGTTGTCCATGAAAATTGCACATTAAAATAGCAAGAATTGAACATTAAAATGGGTCATTAAGTTCACTTCTGTACACATTAAAATAACCTTTATTTTTAGGTCGACGAAAAAAAAATAATATCACGACATGAATTTCTGATCGAACTATAAAAATCTCAAAAGATTATTTCATAGGGCAGATCATACATCAAATGCAGTCTGCGAACTACAAATAATTGATATATTCTATGATTCAGAGCAGTCCAGCGGGTCTTGGTCTTATTCAGGCCGTCGTTGATTACAAGATTTTTCTGACGATCTCAATATGAATTGTGTATAAATTCTTGATTGAAATACATTCTCATTTTGCACAAGACATACATTTGACAATATGGAATTTCTATGTTTCTTGTTCCAGTAAGTTTTGACATTTCTCGTAGTGCTTCTGAATACTTTGTTGTACGGTGGCCATGAGGAATGCACATTAAAATGGCTAAAAAATTTAGCATTAAATGGGTCATTAATGCTCAATTTCATACACATTAAATCACCTTTTATTTCGAGGTCGGCGGAAAA